>NW_026507243.1:0-72978 GCF_026875155.1 Cherax quadricarinatus
AAAATTTTCCCAAAAGACCTTGGTTCCCCTAATCATTTTCCCAAGCCCTAAAGCCCGGCACCAACAGGAATGTGGAGATTGGTTTTTTCAAATCTGCATACTGAGATTATGCCTTGCAAAAGTCAACTACATGGCAGACCATGCAAAATACATATCCCCAAAATGAAGATAACTATACTAACCTTGGGACAGGCCTTAGTGCAGTTCATGATGGTATGACAACGGTAAACAGAGAAGGGATCACGTAATCTCTTAAGACGATCTTCAGATTTTTCATCACGGGAGTCAATTATCCAACGATAGCCTGCATAAGAACAGCTGGGTCCTAAGTACTTGTCCCCATTCCACCAGTATGAAGGGCAGGAAGTTGAGCAACACGCGCACAGGATGCACTCATACAGACCATCCTAATTTCAAAATAAAGAGGAAAAAAATTCTTAAATGTAAAAGCATTTCTAACATATTACAGTGGTCCCTCAATAATCATAGGGCTCGAAAGTCGTTAAATTTCGGAAATCATAGCGATATTTTCGTAATAACATGGGCTCGCTAATCGTAGATTGACTCGCGAATAATACGTAGTTCGTCCGGGACGTGTACACACGCTGTGAGACGGGGTGGCCTCCCTACCCAGCCAGTGTGGCATTGTTTACCAGTGAGCGAAGGTCCCCTCACTTGCTCCTACAAAATATTGCACGATATTCCATTCATTTTAGTGCTTGCAAGTACTAAATAAGCTACCATGGCTCCAAAGAAAGCTCCTAGTGCCAAGCCTTTGGTAAAGGTGAGAAATACGATTGAATTTAAGAAAAACATCATTGAACAATATGAAAGTGGCATAAGTGTGGCCGAACTGGCCAGGATGTATAACAAACCCTATACAACCACATGTTCCATCGTGGCCAAGAAAAAGGAAATCAAGGACGCTGTTGTTGCAAAAGGGGTAAATATGCTGACAAAAATGAGATCACCAGTACTCGAAGAGGTTGAGAAGTTATTATTGGTGTGGATAAACGAGAAACAATTACCAGGAGATAGTCTTATGACGTCAATTATTTGTGAAAAGGCTAGGCAGTTGCACGACGATCTGGTAAAGAAACTGCCTGCAAATAGTGGTGATGCGAGTGAATTTAAGGCCAGCAAAGGTTGGTTTGAGAGATTTAAGAACTGTAGTGGCATACACAGTGTGGTAAGGCATGGTGAGGCTGCCAGTTCGGACCACAAAGTGGCTGAAAAATATGTGCATGAATTCAAGGAGTACATAGAGGCTGAAGACTGAAACCTGAAACAAGTGTTCAATTGTGACGAAACATGCCTCTTTTGAAGAAAAGCCAAAGAGGACCTACATTACACAGGATAGAAAGGCACAACCAGTACCAGCTATAAAGACAGGCTGACGCTCATGTTCTTGCTAATGCTAGTGGGGATTTCAATGAAGCCGTTATTTAGTGTACCATTCTGAAATCCCAGTGTGTTCAGGAAAAACAATGTTATTGAAGAGTAAAATTGTGTGTTTTTGGAATCTAATATTAAGGCCAATGGGTCACAAGGGACATTTTTCGTCGAGTGGTTCAATGAATGTTTGGCCCTAGTTTGGAAGAATTACCGGTCCTGGAAAAGAAATTGGATCTCAGTCCCTCCTAGTAATGGACAATGCACCTACTCATCCTCACAAACTGGATGGACCTAATTTTTTGAGGAGTTTGGGTTCATCACAGTAAAAGTTCTTGCCCCCCAATTACCACTCCTCTCCTCCAGCCCCATGGACCAGCAGGCACTGCAAACTTTAAAAAAACTCTACACAAAAGCAATTGTTTCAAAGGTGCTGACTGTGACCTCCAGACACTCACTGTGAGCCTAATAGATTTTTGGAGAAACACTTCAAGCAATCCTCCATTGCATAACCCTTCTAGGTACGGCTTGAAGGGAGTGACTTACCAGGACCTTTGACCTCTGCTTGGAAAAATTGTGGCCAGATTGGAAGTCACAACAGGATTTTGAAGGTTTTGGGGCTGACCTCCTGATGAGCTTAAGTCTGTGTAAATTTATTGTGGCACTGGGGTAGTTCCGTGGGTGGATGCGAGTTTTTGAGGATGTGGAAGAGTTAGTGAAGACCACAACGAAGAGCTCACCACTGAGGAGCTGCAAGAGCTTCATCAGGAAGGGCAAACAGGATCACAACGTCCAGAATCTTGCTGCATAGGAAGAGGAGAAGATGGGAAGAAGGTGCCTCTTTTTTTCAGAAATACCAGGAGATTTTGAAATGTGGGCAAAGATGGAAAGATTTATGGAGAAACATAACCCTGACAAGGCTGTTGGGGGGGGGGGGGGCAGCCCATGTTGGCAACATGTACAGTGACAAAGTCTTGGGCCCATTTTATGGAATGTGTTAAAGAGACGCCAGACACAAGCTCTCTGACAGTTTATTTTGCGGAGACAGGACTCCAGTGTCTCTCAAGCTGGTCCTAGTGGCATAAGAAACACAGAAGAGAAGTAACCCCAGAAAAGCAATTGGTACCTTATGTGTTGATGGAAGGATTCCCCTTCCAAACTGTAAATAATCCAATATCTCCCTCCTCCAGTCTTTCCCATACACTAAGAAGAATCATCAATAAAGGTAAGCAATATGCTGTTAATGTTTCATTCAATCATGTTCCGCATTGGAATTGTTTATGTACTACATCATGATTTCATGTAAAATTTTTTGGTTTCAATACTTCTGGGTGTCAGGAACGATTAATTTGTATTTTACGTTATTCTTTATGGGAAAATTGAATTCTAAAATCGTATATTTCGATAATAGTAACACTCCCAGGAACGGATTAAATACGATAAACAGGGACCACTGTACAAGATAGCTATATAAAAAACAATATGTGGAAATGGTTAGAAATCCTTCCCCATGTGGAATGGAGTTTCATAGAAGGAACTAAATGCCAGTTAAGCAAAGGGCTAGTAATCTAACCCGTTCTGTACAATTACTAAGAATATGGGAAATTTTTGAAGTTGCATTCTTTGAAAGTGCGGGGTGTAGCACAGAAAAGGAAATAGCAACAGAAAAGAATTTTCTGTTAATGTTATGAAAAAAAGATAGCTGGATGTCCAATTGCTAGAAGCTAAAATAAGTATGCAAATTTCAATGGAGAGGGGTACATGGGGTTGAAATCATGAATATCCTAAACTAGATTTAATGAATAAGTAGAGGTGATAGTAATCGAACTAGGAAAAGAAGGTGGGAGCATGTTTAAAATCAAGAATTAAGTGATTAAAGTGGGATGTATAAGAGAGTTAAAAATAAGTGGAGACGAAGTGCAGAGGAGAGAGTTTGGAAATGTTTAACTGAATTTTTAAGTTTTCTTTTTGGGTCACCCCTGCTTGATGGGAAACGGCTGAGACATGTTAAAACAAAAAAAAAAAAAAAATATCCATGAATAAGATGATGTGTGCATTATTATTATTAAATCAAAAAGAAGCGCTAAGCCACAAGGACGAATACAGGATGATGTGTGCATAACAGCATGAAGCACACATTTGTTAAACTGTACTGGTGGCTAAAAGGTTGATCCAAGATATTTGAATGTGCATGTTGTTAATGAAGCAACTTTTATAGTCATACCATTATTTAGTTGTAGCTACATTAAAAGGCAGGAAGAAAGAAGTGAAGAAATTAAGAAGGCTATGGGTTTAGCAACAGGCATTAACTACTGAAGAAAGGCAAGCTAGATAGAGATACAAGAAACAGAGGTGGAGGTGGATAAGGTATGGGGGTTAATTTATAGAATGCAGTGCTAGAGTTTGGCAGTTACCTATTTGCCAATGACATCTCTTTTGGGAGAGTCTGAGAAAAGTTGCAAAGGTAATTGATGAATTTGGAAGAGTATTGAAAGCAGTAAATTCAAAGTGAATACAGAAAAGATCAAGATAAATGAAGGTAATAAAAAGTTTGGAGAAATGATACACTGAATATCAGACTGGAGGGAGCATGGAGGAAGTGGATGGATTTAGGACACTATTTAGTGTAAATGTGATGCAGAGAATTCATAGTCTGGAGATTTAGGAGATGGGTGCAGAATTAATTAAAGTATTATCCAAGGCTGAGAAGGATTAAGGTTGATAGGGTCATTCAGAGAGTTGGAGTAAAATAGGAGAATCAGAGGTATATAAATCAGTAGTGGAGTGAAGGTGGGTAAGGGGTCATCCCTGGGAAAGGATGGAGGGAGAGGTGTAAGAGGTTTTGTGGCAAGGGGCTTCGACATACAGCAAGCACCTGTGGAACATGTTAGATGGGAGTGAGGACAAATGATTTTTTGGGACCTGCCAAGCGTTTGTATAATAGCCAAGGTAATATTCTGTAAAGGGGATTCAGGAAAACAAGTTCGCTGGAGATAGGAAGGTACAGTGCCTGCACTTACAGGAGAGGTTTGGGATATTTGCTGTTTTGGAAAGACATCTGAATGTCAATCTGCATGGCCTCCAGCAAGACAGTGATAGTGTGAATGATGGTGAAAGTGTTTCTTTTTGGGTCACCCTGCTTGGGTGGGAGATGGCTACCAAGTTAAAAAAAAAAACTAGAAGGGACAAAAACCAAATAAAAAAATCTCAACAGGAAAGACTGCCACAAATAATGTAGTAAACCATAAAAAAATGGGAAGAGGGTGGGGGGAATAGGTTTCTGTGCTGAGGCATCTGTGAAGTTTATCTATGGAGACAACAAAGTGGAATGTGCTAGAAGATAGTGGTACCAATACTGTTGCATGGTTTTTGAGTGGTGCAGTGAGACAGAAGCATGAAGATATTATGTTTTGTGACAATCTGTGGTGGTAAAATTGTTGCACAAGAATTTTATTGTACAAGCATAAAAATTAAAAGTCAGTGTGGGGGTCACCAAGGAGCATAATTCAGAGGGCTGAGGTAAGGGTTTGCTGAGGTGGTTTGAGAATGGAGAGAGACAGGATGACAAAGAAGGTGCATAATCTGATATGGAGGTAGGAGGGATACAGGTCATCCCAAGAATGTTTGGGGGGGAAGAGATAAGGGGACTTAGGGTTAGGGTTTTTGAGCACCAAGCAGGCTGTGAAAGCAAGCTAAGTATAAATGAATAGAGACAAGTAATTTTAAATAGATGAGCTGCAGGGCTGCTCTTTAGAAGCATTTGAAGGGGGGGTAATCTGAACCAGTGATGTCAGCACACTTTTGGACACAGACCATGCCATTAATCCTTTCACTGATGGTGCCGTAAATATTTACAGCCTTTGAAGCCAGTGTCAGTTCCCATAATACTATGCCAAAATTTTAGCGCTTCCAATCTTGGGAGATTGCCAGTAGCCTACAATATGAGAGAATGTTCTGACTGGTCAAAGTTAAAACTATGCAATTACTAACCAGCTTTTTGCGATCATCGAACTGACTGCAAGTATTGCCTGATCACCGAATAAGCGCATCTCCTCGTGCAACCAGGGCTGGATAGACTGGTATTGCTCCATAGAAGTTATTCATACAGGAACTAGATCCTTAATAACATACATATGAGGCAAGGGGTGATATCTTTGTTGGTTTTACACCTCAGTTTGTGTCTATTTTGCTGCAAAACAAACAAAAAAAAAAATAGCATAAATTTGTTTTTATTAACACATCGGCCGTTTCCCCACAAGGCACAGGGTGCCACGAAAAAGAAAAACTTTCATCTTTCATCACCCATCACTGTCTTGCCAGAGGGCTGCTTTACACTAACAGTTAAAAAACTGCAAACATTAACGCCCCTCCTTTCAGAGTGTAGACACTGTACTTTTTCCCATCTCCCAGGACCTCGAGTCTGGCCTGCCGGTTTCCATGAATCGACTTCATAAATGTTATTTTCCTCACACATCCTACAGCACGTCAAGTATTAAAAACAATTTGTCTCCATCACTCCCTATCAAATACGTCATGCACACTTACTGGAAGTCTCCCAAGGTCCCCTCGCAACAAAACCTCCTTTAACCCCCTCCCCTCCAACCCTTCCTAGGCCAACCCCTACCCCGACCGCCTTTCCTCCACTACAGATTTATACACTCCAAAGTCCATTCTGTTGTTTGTTTCCTTCTCTGTACATGTCCGAACCACCTCAACAACCCCTCCTCAGCCCTCTGAATAATAGTTTGGTATACCCACACCTTCTCCTTATTTTCAAACTACGAATTTTCTGCATTATATCACACCACTCATTGCCCTCAGACATAACATTCACCATCTGCCTCCAGCTTTCCTCCTCGTTGCATACATTCATCACCCATGCTTCACACCCATACAAGAGTGTTGGTACAACCTATAATCTCATACATTCCCCTTTTGAGAGAGATCTTCCACGACAAAGTTCTTTGTCTCCACGACTCCTAATTGCACCACTTTGCACCACTTCACACCTTTCTTCTCGTCAATTTTTGTGATTCAACTGAGGTTTGGGATATTGGGAGTTTGGTGGGATGTGTAATAAGGATGGGTTATTATATAATAGGGGCCCTGATGTTAGCCACTTACTATTTCAGGTCACGTTTTTATATTGTATCTTTATATATGCTTCTAAAAACTGTTTGCATCTGGAACTTCTGCAAAAACAGTGATTTATTGTATGAGGTGTAGGGTGAAATGTGTTGAATGATGATGAAAGTATATTCATTTTGGGGATTTTCTTTCTTTTTAGGTCACCCTGCCCTAGGTGGGAGAACGGTTTGACTTGTTGAAGAAATATATATATATAAAAGAAAAATACAATTCATAAAAACACTTACGTACTATAATTACAATACTGCAGTCTAAATTAAGGGGCCATCCAGAAACAATTCTACAATTAGGGCTTGAGCATCAAACAGGCTTGTGGTGATAGGTGGATGTACAGTTTGAGGGGTGTGGACCAAGCCAAATTCAAGAAAAGATTAAAAAGGGGAAAACCCTAGTTGAGCAGGACTTGCCATGGAAGAGGAGAAGGACAGTTCCTGCACTCTGAGGAGGAATGGGAATGCTTTTCAGTGAAAAGTAAACGTACTGTAATCTTAGTATACTTCTAGGCAAGACAGCAACTGCAGAATAATAAGAATAATAATAATAGAGGGGAATTTTTTCTCTCTTGAGCACCTGTTCTTTCAAGAAATACACAAGTGATCATAAGCCAATGAATGGTAAATGCATTTCCTTTTTCTGGGGTCCACACCTAACTTGGTGTGAGAAGGCAGCTTAAATAAGTAAAAAAAAAAAGTCTAAAACTACTATAAAACATTCTTTGCAACAAGTTTGTGTTGTAATAGATAGATAAGACCGTGGGGGGGTTTTTTATTTTACATGGAAAGTGGAAGGACTGTCAGTCACACTAAGATGCTACAATCGAATGTGTGGTGCTGCAGTCTCCTCACTTGTCGCCTTTAACACAACATTATAGGCTTTATGCATTAACCATAAAAAAGAAAAAAAAATATGATTTACAGAAATTCAGATGTAGTGAAGTGTCGGAATAAAAAAAAAAATAAGGGGTCTCACATTTCACTGAAGTCTATTCGCTCAAAGCACGCCAGCAGCAGAGTAAAAAATACAGTGGACTTGCGAGACAGTGGATAGCCACCCTCAGCTATTCTGCTACGAAACAATAGCATCAATTAGCGTAAATTTACAGGTCATTTGAGCACTCTTATAGTGCTTGAGGCTGCATATAACTTTTGTCACACTAACAAGAATACTTTTATCCCTGAAATAGGGAATAAAGTACTCTTAGCAAATATATATGCTAATGAGAAATGTAGACTATTGGCAGCACTGTAGAGACATTGTCTATAATACTTGCCTCATTTGTTCACCTGCTAAAATTTGGTGAAAGGGTAAAATACGCAATGACCTTGTCTAAGGACAGTAGAACCTGTGTATAAATATTATAGGTTGGAAAGTCAGCTTAGCTCAGTGGAATACAAGTCAGTACAGTCTTCCAACATACATTTTCCTCTGTTACTTTTTAGAACTGTTTCGATATAAACATGTATAGGTTTCATATACAGCCTCTCCTCACTTAGACGACGTACATCGTTTGACGCAATGCCTCGGACTTACGACGGCTCTCTGACCATATTCAGTGCCTAAATAATGTATAGATAATTTCCGTGCTATTCTGTTTTATTTTCAATATCCAGTAACACTACTGAAAAACATTTAAAAATAAGGTACCCAGAAATGTTAAAATGGTGCAAAGGTGACATTAAACAAGATCAAAGATGTTGACACAACCACTAACCATTATAGTAAGGCCCTCACTTTAGCAACGAATTTAACGATTTGGTTCTCAGGAATGGAAAGTCGCGTCATTAATGAGGGAGAGGCTGTATAGTATATCTATGTACATAAACTTATCATAACAGATAATGAGAAAGGTCACCATAAATAATTGTTTTGAACACAACAGAAATATAAATGGACTACTCACCTAATCTAGTATTTCATAGTCTTACCTTCACTCTTCATGCCTCCTGGTCACAGACCAAGGTAAAGTATGATGATAAAGACTACAGTTCCCCCACACCTGTTTAATTTGCCCCTAAGTTTAGGATGAGCGGCCCACATCCATGTTACAAAGCTTACACTTAATAAGGTTTCTAGATGTTTCTCTATCATATTTAAGTGTGTCAAGTTACCATGCCATTTATTAAAATTATAATTTCAGTCATTTAGGCCCATATTTTATGTCTTTTCGCATTATGGTCCACTGGCAATGTCTTCACTGCAAAGTTACCGTGACACTTCAAACTGTCAGCAAATAATCCTGCTAAAGACATAATACTTATCACATACATAATTATGATACCTACCAAGGTTAAGGCATTATATGTGGAGGATGAATTCCTTGGATTATAAAGTTTTATTATTGAGCAGGTTTTACTACATTGGTTGCAATAAAGATTTCTTCATATCACATCTTTCATTTAACACACCTTCTCACTTTATCATTAATCTCCAAGTAGAGAATAACAGTAATGCCTGAATAACACATCACATAAAAACAACAAGAATGTATAATTAGTGTAATACAGTAGGGCGCGCCGCTTTAACAGCATTTCACCTTATGGTGTTTTGCTAATAAGGACATTTTCAAATTACGACCAAACTCACTATATGGCCCCCCCCCACCTGTCCTTATCTAATACGGTCACCGGTGCCATCTGTTTGTTTTACTTCCTCCATGACAACCGTGTCTCCATTATGTGACCAATTATTAAGATGTATTATGTAATGTGCGTTTGTACGTGTATTTTTAGGGGTCTGAAATGGGCTAAACTAATTCACAATATTCCTTATGGAACAAATTCATTCAGTAATGGCAACCTTGAACATACTTCTGGAATGAAATAATATCGTAAACCGGGGTTCCACTGTATTTTAAAGTTATTTCATTTTTTACATGTATATTATATAAATAAATACAAGTGGACCCCCCGCATAGCGAACTTAATCCGTGTAAAGGCTGGTCGTTATGGGCGAAATGTCGCATGTCGAAATTAAATTTCCCCAAAAGAAATAATGGAAATAAAATTAATCCGTGCACGACACCCAAAAGTATGAAAAAAAATTTTTTTTACCACAAAAAATGTTAATTTTAGTACACACAAACTGAAAAAGGCATGCACAATTCATGACACTTCTACTTATTATTGAAGATTCTGGTGATTGATTGATGGGATGGGAGGAGGGGAGAGCATATATCTTCTTACTGTTTTGAGGGTAATCCCTTCCATTAGGAACTGTGATTAGCAAGTGCCTTTTCTGGGGTTACTTTTCCCTTCTTTCTGTTTAATGCCACTAGACCATCTTGAAGTCACTGGACCTCTGTCCCGCACAACAAATCTGTCCATAGAGCTCTGTACCCTCCCGTTCCTTCAAGACTTTTCCTAAATGGGCCATACATTGTCATTGACAATAGTCACAGCACGGCTTGCAACAGCTGTGTCAGGTGATTTTCATCTATAAAGGTTTGCAGTTCAAACTTCCACTGTGCACACATTTCCTTAAATTTTTGAAGTAGGCACAATGGATTCCACAACTGGCATAGTCTTCTCAGGGTTAGCCCCAAAACCCTTCAAAATCTTTCCTTTATTACCAACTATTTCTCACCCCTTTTTACCACAGGGTTGGCACTAGAAGCTTTCTTGGGGCCCATGGCACTATTTTCGCAGACAGCACCGAAAACAATGTAATAATACGAAATAATCAGAGTGTATGCTTGAATGTTACCGCGGAGGCTAGCAGGTAAAACAAAGGTAACGGGCGTCACATGTGAGGCAGGCTGAGGGCCCACATTGGGACGCCGTCTCGAACGAAGTTCGCTGAGGCGGGTTTTTGTTCTACTATGCGTGGCAAAAATTCAGCGAACAAAGCGTTTCGCTCAGCGGATGTCCTATGGCGATGCGTTCGCTATGGCGGGGGTCCACTGTAAATTCTGTTCTTCTTTCACACATCAGGCCGTATCCCACCGAGGCGTGTGGCCCAAAAGGAAAACAAAAGTTTCTCCTTTTTACATTTATGTAATATATACAGGAGAAGGGGTTACTAGCCACCTTGCCCCGCAATTTTAGTTGCCTCTTACAACACCATGGCCGTACGGAGGAAAATTCTGTTCCACTTCCCCATGAATAAGAGGAAATAAACAAGAACAAGAACTAAAGAACATAAAAGAACAACCCAGAGGGGTATGTATAAATACGCTTGTACATGTATGTGTAGCTTTGACCTAAAGTGTAAGTAGAAGAACAAGATGTACCTGAAATCTTGCATGTTCATGAGACAGAAAAAGGACACCAGCAATCCCTACCATCATGTAAAACAATCACAGCTTTCGTTTTACACTCACATGCAGGACGGTAGTACCTCCCTGGGGGCGGCTGCTGTCTACCAACCTACTACCTATGAAATATATCTATATATTTTTTTAACACTTCGTCGTTTTCTCAACCGAAGAAGGATAAAGGCAGGGTGACCCAAAAAAAAAAAAAAAAGAAAAATACTTTCATCATCATTTAACTTTTTCACTATCCCTCATACATACGATAAATTTATGCCTGGTTAAGATGTGCAATGCATGCCCAAGCCTAGAATCCTCTATATAACTAAGGGGCTTTCCATGTGATTGATTTAATGCCATCCAAAATATTTCTTTATTGGGAATTTTGCTTTCTTTTTTGTCACCCTGCCCTGTGGGAAACTGGCCAACGTTGTTAAAAGAAAAGAAAAAAAAAAAAAAAAAAATTCTAACGCATTGTATAGGGGATCCTATACAAATGAAAGCATCAATGTATTACTGCTGTGGTAAGCAGTAGTTCAATAGAAGGGCAGGAATCCTAGTAGACAGACTGATGCATTAAACACCAACAGGAACAAAAGGTGGATACTGTTCTGAACCTATGATGGCGGTACTCTTTTGACAAACAGCTAATGTGTTTCCCTCTTCCTGGTCAACCCTACTACAATGGAAGATGGCTGTGTGTGGCCACCAAGTCCTTACAGTAAACAGATTGAAAACCTAAAGAACATTTACTAAAAATTTCAACCATTACTTAGGTATTGTAAATTGCAGGCCCCCACAATCTTGCAATTTCTTTTTATTTAACCCTTTGAGGGGTTTTCCGTCGTACTAGTACGTCTACGCGTAGGGGTTTTTTGACACTTAAGTACGCATAAAATTCTAGCGCCTCAAATCTCGGCGCAAAAGGCGCTGGTAGGCCTAGTGTGAGAAATGTCGGTCCTTCGTGTCAGTGTGCGCGGTAAATAAAAAAAATCTGGACCCAGTGGTGACATTGTGCGGAATGCCCTCTTAGTAAACAATGTCCACCATTCCTCGCTGGTAAGAAGGCTCCTCACTCCTCGGCGAATTGGGACACTTTTGTTCCCCAGTGACAGTTCTAATAGTGATGGAAGTGGGCCAGTGAAGATGATTTTCGTGGTTTTACGTGAGGTTTTTGACCGAAACTAATGAACCATAAAATCGGTAATTAGTGAAGAAAACCCAGCGAACCCTCAGCCTTCCACCTCTGGTGGCGGGCCCCCTCGTGTTCACGTTCGTTGTTCCAGAACCAAGAGGAAACTTCTATTTTCCCAATCCTCCCAGACCAGATGAGAGCATGGGTGATGATAGTGATAGTGAAACATGAACTACAAGGCTCTTCAAAATATTTCCAGTAGTGATAGTAATGCAATATTTCCCCAGTGAAGCGTCAGTATATACGACGATATATGCGCTCTGGAAGTGGTGCCATATGTTTTACCAAGGGAAGGAGTGTTCCTCGGAGTACATCCCGTGGCTGTACAACAGAACGACAGTGAAAAGGACGAAGATACTGTGCAATTGGAGATGGATAAAATGTGCGTGTGGTAGTGAGTGCCGAGCGGTGAGGCACCAGCAGTGGCCATGCTGCCAGCTCACGCTGCCACCCCCACTCCGCTGCCTCAGCTGATCTAGAACAAAGGAAAAAGCCACATCCCCCACTCCCCCACCACACCAGCCTCCACAACCACAACCTCCACAATCGCACAACCACCTGTCATTGTCCAGTACCCACCAGCAGACCAACACCGGGAAATTGGCAGGAAGCTGTCAATTTTGTTCCTACTCCCCACCATTTGATGGCAGCCAAAGTGGAAATACGGCCATCTTGTGCACTTGGGAACAATCCGACTGAACTGTAATGTTTCGAGTTATTCTTTGAACGAACCACTGATGAAAAGTATTGTCATTGAAAGCAACACATACTAACGAGTACACCCATGGCAACACACAATAACTTTCAACCAAAATCACGTCTACAACCAATGAAGGAGGCAACTGTGGCTGATATGTATCTTCTTTGCCACAATAATGCTTATGCACATGTGTTAAAGCACAAAGTGAAATCATACTGGTCAACAGACCCCGATTGGCAACAACATGTTTGCAGTGATTATAATGCCAGTAATCGATTTGTGCTAGATGTTACGTATGCTTCACTTCTCAGATAAGAACCATGCCTACAGAACGACAGTTTGATATCAGATTAGGAATGTGTTTGTGTATCTAAACAGAAATTCAGTACTCTTTTTTAGCCCCTTTCCAGAAGCTTGGTAATTTGACGAGTTCTATGATTCTGTTCAAGAGGAAGACTCTCTTTTCACGCAGTACATACCAACAAGAGGTAAATGTCCTTTGGTATAAAGTTTTTGTGCTTTGTGATTGTTACGTGGTCTTGGTATTGGATATTATTGATGTACACTGGAAGTTATACATTGCAAAAATACCAGGAAGTTTATTCGGTCAATCTCAGGTGATGTGGTTCGAAACAATGAAAGATCCTACTTGGTAAGGGGCAATATATTATATACAGATAACTGGTACCCAAGCCCCCTCACTCGGGAGTGAATTTTTGGCGATGAACATGACAGCTTTGTGGCACATGCGTGCAAATCGAAAACATATGCCCAGGGGTTTGGACGCTTGCACTGTCGCAGAGTAGGTGTCAGGCGTTTGCGTGCCAATGACATCATGCATTTCGGTGGCATGACAACGAGCTGTTCACAACTGTTGTTCATCAATTCACCGCAATGAAGATGGCAGACAGTGGCAGGCAGCATAGAGAGAGAAATGAACCCCATTCTAAAACCTGCAGCAGAGTGATTGATTACAACCTTCACATTCGTTCAGTGGACAAATGTGACATGCAGATTGGGTTAGCTGATTGTGTTCGCAAGAAGTATAAGTGGTACATAAACTGGTTTTTTTTCCATCTTCTGGAATCATTTCAATGCTCAATTCTTATAATATGTATAAGATAAGCCACCAAAACAAAAACTTACACGTACGGCGAATTCTGTCTGTCTGTCATCAGACAAATAGTATTCAATACCAGAGGAAATGCACCTGCAAATTGATCCGCCCCACCAAATTATGAAGCAACTAGCTACCTGCTCGTCTGAAGCATGGCGATCACTTCCTGGTAAAACTGCCTGCAACTGCTTTGAAGAAAAAGGCTCAGAAGAGTGTTACGTTCTGTTCACATACAAAAAAACCCCACAGACAACGCAGATACACTCGTTTTAAGTGTGAGAGTGCAAAACCTCCACGTTGCCTGACACTGAGTTTCAGAAAGACTTCCACAGCTGCAGAACTCTAGAAACATGTCCCTGGTAACTGTATATGTGTATATAAAATAAAGAAAATAGTAATAAACAACATTTCATATTGTTTTGTTTGTTAAACATTTTCTGTAAACAAAAATAATGACAACAGTGTTTATGCCCTTATTGTGTAGTATTGAAACAAGAAATAACTTACAAAATACTGATCATGTTGGCCTCAGAGGTCCATAAAAGTTACTCAGAAAAAGAAAAATTAAAAATAAATTGAAAATATACATAAAAAAGTTAATGGAAAAATACCGGGTGAACGGCAGTCGCGATTATACCATATGTTGTTCAATTTTGGCAAATTCACACCTCCATATCTCCGTAAAGTAATGCGTTAAAATTTTTTTGTATTAGCCTATAATGTTTAGAAAAAAATACCTATTTTACATAAGAAAAAAATAATTTTTTTTTTTTTGAAATTTGGCCTACCCTGAGAACGAGTGTTCGAGAGGGGCCTGTTCGACCCTCAAAGGGATTAACCCTTTCACTGTCACACCCTGCAAACTGAAAGTTCCTTTTTTATTGCCATTTTGGATCAACCACAAGTCAGAGGTTAGCAATTCCATCATACACTGCATGGAGCAGTTTTTTATTTATGTGGGGCACACAGGCCTCCCTGGTGGATCAGAGCCTGAGATGAATCCAGGCTGCTGATCCACCAGGAGGCCTGGTCACAGGACCGGCCGCGGGGGGGGGGCGTTGACCCCCAGGAAACTCTTCTCCAGGTAAACACTCCATGTAAAACACCCCCCCATACAAACCTCATTCTCATGTTTATGTCAAAATTTGATCTACATAAGTGCCACTAGCCTCAACATGTAGATCTATGTGGAGACAGAAAGGTGCTAATTTTTTAGATACACTTCATGGGAGTGTGCCAATAACAATGCTGCAATAAAGAGGGTTTTTCCAGGGACTGGTCAGAAAAATAATTAGTACATTAATTATCTACCTGATGCAAGCAAGCGTGTTCACTCCACCTAACAATATTCGATTGAGTCAAGAACCACAGATGCCCTCCCGACATGATCTCTGAAGGTCAGGATTCATCAATTTCATTCTGATCTTCAGCAAAGCATCAAGTAGCCATGGACCACACCTGAAGAAAATTTAAGAAGAAAAAGTTTTAACCTTATAACAGTGGACCCTCGCTAACACCCTTTAATCCGTTCCAGAGAGCTAGCCTTTAAACCATTAATTTTCCCCAGAAGGAAATAATGGAATTCCAATTAATCCGTTCCAGAACACCCAAAAGTATTAAACAAAATTTTTTCACATGAAATATACAATTCCCTACACAGAAAAACAATGAAATATGAAAGAATACAACAATAATAATATCCACACTAAACTTTATTGTGACTTAGTGATGAGACCAGGAGAGGGCAGAGAAGAAGGTATTCAATTGTTTGGAAGGGAATCCCTTCCATAAAGACATCAGGTAACTAGTCCTTTTCTGGCTTGTGTCCTGGAAGGCCTTTTCCTCCTGAGTTATTATAGGTCCTGTTTGGCTATTTTTTCCTTCATAAACAGGCTGTTTTCGTCCACAATTGAATAACTTGCAGGGGTATTTAATTTTTCAGCCCTCATGTACCCCTTAAAGTCCTGCACATATTTTTCAGCTTTTTTTGTTAGAACTGGCAGCTCACCATGCCTTATCATACATAAAAAATAGACCACCAACACAACCACTACGCACCCTCTACCACGCATCACACGCCACCAACACCTCTAACCACCAACACTACAACCCTTTACCACCATCACAACCACTACACCCTCTACTACCACCACCACTTTGTATTTACCTACAAACTTTTTCTTTATCTTAAAATATGTATGTTTCACACAGTTCTATACCATAATGGCTGGACCTAGAGCTTTTCTTGGGGCCCTTGTGGCTTATTTTAGCAGTTTGACAAACACCAAAAAAATGGAATAATACAAAACATACCACATGTACGCACAGAATTGTCCTCACTGTCCGTTGGTAAACAATGGCACACTGGCTGGTACATGGAGTTGAGTGGGCGCGGGCCCGCTCAGGGCGCCGTGCCGACACTACGGTGACGAAAGCTCTTAGCCGAGTTTTTTTAGTGTTAGCCAAGCCAATTTTTTTATTTACAACCAAACCTAGGCGTTACCCTAATGCAGGTGTTAGTCCGAGGTCCACTGTATTATAAAATGCAATTTAAATAAATTTCTACATTAGAAGTCCCTATACACATCTTTTACAACCATCACTACTCAAACTCCACATACAATGCACAGACATAATCAAATCAATGCTCCTGAATACAGCTTAAAATTTCAAAACTTGGGAAACTCCTAAACCAACTGTTTCAAATTTCAAACCCTGCTCAACCAGTTACAGTGGACCCCTGGATTTATCGCTGAGTGCGGATATCGGCAAAATCGGATTTCGTTGCTTTTTGCTAAATTCTATCCGGGGATATTGGACTGGCAACTGGAAATCGGCTGTATTAGACCGATTCCGCCTCCCCACGCACGTGTGTGTCCAGTCAGTCTGGCAGTGGTTCTCGGTGAGTGAGCAACACTCACGGTGCATTCATCCAAACTGTTCGTATTATCCATTGTTTTCCCTGTGGTTGTTTATGAGTGTGACTGCAAATAAGCCAACCATAGGCCCAAGAGCTAACCCACTGAAGTGCAGAGCAAAGACCTGTCACTGCACAGCAAAACCAGACCACAGCTGAGGAAATTGTTTCAGAGGAGGAAAGAGAGGGGGAAGAAGGTTCCTCCTTCAGCAATTAGGACATTTGGCCAAAGTGGAGGAAAGTGCAAAGTTTTTGTGAGAAGTATCACCATACCAAGTTGAAATAAGCCATATCTGCGAATGTTCAGTGACAAAACCCCCCGCAAAACCTTGTTCCACTTCAGCAAATTTTTAGATGCCAGAAACAGACCCTTTGGACAGATTTTTTTGCTACAGGGTGCAGTGACTCTCAGCTGGTCCTAATGCCAGTAAAAGACAAAGAAGGAAGTAACCCTAGATATGACTTTAGTACGCAGTCCTTATGGAGGGGATTCCCCTTCCCCAAACAATAATCAGTCCCCTCCCTCTCTCCTCCTTCCTGTCTTCTATATCCAACAAGAATCTTCAATAAGAGGTAAATGTGATGTTAAATGTTAACCCTTGAGTTTCGACAGGCCCTCTCCGAGACTTCTTTTGAGAATCACCATAACTCGAAGAGGTTGAGAAGTTATTATTGGTGTGGATAAACGAGAAACAATTACCAGGCAGATAGTCTTATGACTACAATTATTTGTGAAAAGGCTAGCCAGTTGCACGAACGATCTGTAAGAAACTGCCAGCAAATATGGTGATCGAGTGAAATTTAAAGGCCAGCAAAGGTTGGTTTGAGAGATTTAAGAACGTAGTGCATACACAGTGTGTAAGCAATGTGAGGCGCAGTTCGACCACAAAGTGGCTGAAAAAATATGTGCATGAATTCAAGGAGTACATAGAGGCTGAAGACTGAAACCTGAAACAAGTGTTCAATTGTGACGAAACATGCCTCTTTTGAAGAAAAGCCAAAGAGGACCTACATTACACAGGATAGAAAGGCACAACCAGTACCAGCTATAAAGACAGGCTGACGCTCATGTTCTTGCTAATGCTAGTGGGGATTTCAATGAAGCCGTTATTTAGTGTACCATTCTGAAATCCCAGTGTGTTCAGGAAAAACAATGTTATTGAAGAGTAAAATTGTGTGTTTTTGGAATCTAATATTAAGGCCAATGGGTCACAAGGGACATTTTTCGTCGAGTGGTTCAATGAATGTTTGGCCCTAGTTTGGAAGAATTACCGGTCCTGGAAAAGAAATTGGATCTCAGTCCCTCCTAGTAATGGACAATGCACCTACTCATCCTCACAAACTGGATGGACCTAATTTTTTGAGGAGTTTGGGTTCATCACAGTAAAAGTTCTTGCCCCCCAATTACCACTCCTCTCCTCCAGCCCCATGGACCAGCAGGCACTGCAAACTTTAAAAAAACTCTACACAAAAGCAATTGTTTCAAAGGTGCTGACTGTGACCTCCAGACACTCACTGTGAGCCTAATAGATTTTTGGAGAAACACTTCAAGCAATCCTCCATTGCATAACCCTTCTAGGTACGGCTTGAAGGGAGTGACTTACCAGGACCTTTGACCTCTGCTTGGAAAAATTGTGGCCAGATTGGAAGTCACAACAGGATTTTGAAGGTTTTGGGGCTGACCTCCTGATGAGCTTAAGTCTGTGTAAATTTATTGTGGCACTGGGGTAGTTCCGTGGGTGGATGCGAGTTTTTGAGGATGTGGAAGAGTTAGTGAAGACCACAACGAAGAGCTCACCACTGAGGAGCTGCAAGAGCTTCATCAGGAAGGGCAAACAGGATCACAACGTCCAGAATCTTGCTGCATAGGAAGAGGAGAAGATGGGAAGAAGGTGCCTCTTTTTTTCAGAAATACCAGGAGATTTTGAAATGTGGGCAAAGATGGAAAGATTTATGGAGAAACATAACCCTGACAAGGCTGTTGGGGGGGGGGGGGGCAGCCCATGTTGGCAACATGTACAGTGACAAAGTCTTGGGCCCATTTTATGGAATGTGTTAAAGAGACGCCAGACACAAGCTCTCTGACAGTTTATTTTGCGGAGACAGGACTCCAGTGTCTCTCAAGCTGGTCCTAGTGGCATAAGAAACACAGAAGAGAAGTAACCCCAGAAAAGCAATTGGTACCTTATGTGTTGATGGAAGGATTCCCCTTCCAAACTGTAAATAATCCAATATCTCCCTCCTCCAGTCTTTCCCATACACTAAGAAGAATCATCAATAAAGGTAAGCAATATGCTGTTAATGTTTCATTCAATCATGTTCCGCATTGGAATTGTTTATGTACTACATCATGATTTCATGTAAAATTTTTTGGTTTCAATACTTCTGGGTGTCAGGAACGATTAATTTGTATTTTACGTTATTCTTTATGGGAAAATTGAATTCTAAAATCGTATATTTCGATAATAGTAACACTCCCAGGAACGGATTAAATACGATAAACAGGGACCACTGTACAAGATAGCTATATAAAAAACAATATGTGGAAATGGTTAGAAATCCTTCCCCATGTGGAATGGAGTTTCATAGAAGGAACTAAATGCCAGTTAAGCAAAGGGCTAGTAATCTAACCCGTTCTGTACAATTACTAAGAATATGGGAAATTTTTGAAGTTGCATTCTTTGAAAGTGCGGGGTGTAGCACAGAAAAGGAAATAGCAACAGAAAAGAATTTTCTGTTAATGTTATGAAAAAAAGATAGCTGGATGTCCAATTGCTAGAAGCTAAAATAAGTATGCAAATTTCAATGGAGAGGGGTACATGGGGTTGAAATCATGAATATCCTAAACTAGATTTAATGAATAAGTAGAGGTGATAGTAATCGAACTAGGAAAAGAAGGTGGGAGCATGTTTAAAATCAAGAATTAAGTGATTAAAGTGGGATGTATAAGAGAGTTAAAAATAAGTGGAGACGAAGTGCAGAGGAGAGAGTTTGGAAATGTTTAACTGAATTTTTAAGTTTTCTTTTTGGGTCACCCCTGCTTGATGGGAAACGGCTGAGACATGTTAAAAAAAAAAAAAAAAAAAATATCCATGAAATATGATGATGTGTGCATTATTATTATTATAATCAAAAAGAAGCGCTAAGCCACAAGGACTATACAGGATGATGTGTGCAATAACAGCATGAAGTCACACAGTTTGTTAAACTGTACTGGTGGCTAAAAGGTTGATCCAAGATATTTGAATGTGCATGTTGTTAAGGAAGCAACTTTTATGTCATACCATTATTTAGTTGTAGCTACATTAAAAGGCAGAAGAAAGAAGTGAATGAAATTAAGAAGGCTATGGTTAGCAACAGGCATTAACTACTGAAGAAAGGCAAGCTAGATAGAGATACAAGAAACAGAGGTGGAGGTGGATAAGGTATGGGGGTTAATTTATAGAATGCAGTGCTAGAGTTTGGCAGTTACCTATTTGCCAATGACATCTCTTTTGGGAGAGTCTGAGAAAAGTTGCAAAGGTAATTGATGAATTTGGAAGAGTATTGAAAGCAGTAAATTCAAAGTGAATACAGAAAAGATCAAGATAAATGAAGGTAATAAAAAGTTTGGAGAAATGATACACTGAATATCAGACTGGAGGGAGCATGGAGGAAGTGGATGGATTTAGGACACTATTTAGTGTAAATGTGATGCAGAGAATTCATAGTCTGGAGATTTAGGAGATGGGTGCAGAATTAATTAAAGTATTATCCAAGGCTGAGAAGGATTAAGGTTGATAGGGTCATTCAGAGAGTTGGAGTAAAATAGGAGAATCAGAGGTATATAAATCAGTAGTGGAGTGAAGGTGGGTAAGGGGTCATCCCTGGGAAAGGATGGAGGGAGAGGTGTAAGAGGTTTTGTGGCAAGGGGCTTCGACATACAGCAAGCACCTGTGGAACATGTTAGATGGGAGTGAGGACAAATGATTTTTTGGGACCTGCCAAGCGTTTGTATAATAGCCAAGGTAATATTCTGTAAAGGGGATTCAGGAAAACAAGTTCGCTGGAGATAGGAAGGTACAGTGCCTGCACTTACAGGAGAGGTTTGGGATATTTGCTGTTTTGGAAAGACATCTGAATGTCAATCTGCATGGCCTCCAGCAAGACAGTGATAGTGTGAATGATGGTGAAAGTGTTTCTTTTTGGGTCACCCTGCTTGGGTGGGAGATGGCTACCAAGTTAAAAAAAAAAACTAGAAGGGACAAAAACCAAATAAAAAAATCTCAACAGGAAAGACTGCCACAAATAATGTAGTAAACCATAAAAAAATGGGAAGAGGGTGGGGGGAATAGGTTTCTGTGCTGAGGCATCTGTGAAGTTTATCTATGGAGACAACAAAGTGGAATGTGCTAGAAGATAGTGGTACCAATACTGTTGCATGGTTTTTGAGTGGTGCAGTGAGACAGAAGCATGAAGATATTATGTTTTGTGACAATCTGTGGTGGTAAAATTGTTGCACAAGAATTTTATTGTACAAGCATAAAAATTAAAAGTCAGTGTGGGGGTCACCAAGGAGCATAATTCAGAGGGCTGAGGTAAGGGTTTGCTGAGGTGGTTTGAGAATGGAGAGAGACAGGATGACAAAGAAGGTGCATAATCTGATATGGAGGTAGGAGGGATACAGGTCATCCCAAGAATGTTTGGGGGGGAAGAGATAAGGGGACTTAGGGTTAGGGTTTTTGAGCACCAAGCAGGCTGTGAAAGCAAGCTAAGTATAAATGAATAGAGACAAGTAATTTTAAATAGATGAGCTGCAGGGCTGCTCTTTAGAAGCATTTGAAGGGGGGGTAATCTGAACCAGTGATGTCAGCACACTTTTGGACACAGACCATGCCATTAATCCTTTCACTGATGGTGCCGTAAATATTTACAGCCTTTGAAGCCAGTGTCAGTTCCCATAATACTATGCCAAAATTTTAGCGCTTCCAATCTTGGGAGATTGCCAGTAGCCTACAATATGAGAGAATGTTCTGACTGGTCAAAGTTAAAACTATGCAATTACTAACCAGCTTTTTGCGATCATCGAACTGACTGCAAGTATTGCCTGATCACCGAATAAGCGCATCTCCTCGTGCAACCAGGGCTGGATAGACTGGTATTGCTCCATAGAAGTTATTCATACAGGAACTAGATCCTTAATAACATACATATGAGGCAAGGGGTGATATCTTTGTTGGTTTTACACCTCAGTTTGTGTCTATTTTGCTGCAAAACAAACAAAAAAAAAAATAGCATAAATTTGTTTTTATTAACACATCGGCCGTTTCCCCACAAGGCACAGGGTGCCACGAAAAAGAAAAACTTTCATCTTTCATCACCCATCACTGTCTTGCCAGAGGGCTGCTTTACACTAACAGTTAAAAAACTGCAAACATTAACGCCCCTCCTTTCAGAGTGTAGACACTGTACTTTTTCCCATCTCCCAGGACCTCGAGTCTGGCCTGCCGGTTTCCATGAATCGACTTCATAAATGTTATTTTCCTCACACATCCTACAGCACGTCAAGTATTAAAAACAATTTGTCTCCATCACTCCCTATCAAATACGTCATGCACACTTACTGGAAGTCTCCCAAGGTCCCCTCGCAACAAAACCTCCTTTAACCCCCTCCCCTCCAACCCTTCCTAGGCCAACCCCTACCCCGACCGCCTTTCCTCCACTACAGATTTATACACTCCAAAGTCCATTCTGTTGTTTGTTTCCTTCTCTGTACATGTCCGAACCACCTCAACAACCCCTCCTCAGCCCTCTGAATAATAGTTTGGTATACCCACACCTTCTCCTTATTTTCAAACTACGAATTTTCTGCATTATATCACACCACTCATTGCCCTCAGACATAACATTCACCATCTGCCTCCAGCTTTCCTCCTCGTTGCATACATTCATCACCCATGCTTCACACCCATACAAGAGTGTTGGTACAACCTATAATCTCATACATTCCCCTTTTGAGAGAGATCTTCCACGACAAAGTTCTTTGTCTCCACGACTCCTAATTGCACCACTTTGCACCACTTCACACCTTTCTTCTCGTCAATTTTTGTGATTCAACTGAGGTTTGGGATATTGGGAGTTTGGTGGGATGTGTAATAAGGATGGGTTATTATATAATAGGGGCCCTGATGTTAGCCACTTACTATTTCAGGTCACGTTTTTATATTGTATCTTTATATATGCTTCTAAAAACTGTTTGCATCTGGAACTTCTGCAAAAACAGTGATTTATTGTATGAGGTGTAGGGTGAAATGTGTTGAATGATGATGAAAGTATATTCATTTTGGGGATTTTCTTTCTTTTTAGGTCACCCTGCCCTAGGTGGGAGAACGGTTTGACTTGTTGAAGAAATATATATATATAAAAGAAAAATACAATTCATAAAAACACTTACGTACTATAATTACAATACTGCAGTCTAAATTAAGGGGCCATCCAGAAACAATTCTACAATTAGGGCTTGAGCATCAAACAGGCTTGTGGTGATAGGTGGATGTACAGTTTGAGGGGTGTGGACCAAGCCAAATTCAAGAAAAGATTAAAAAGGGGAAAACCCTAGTTGAGCAGGACTTGCCATGGAAGAGGAGAAGGACAGTTCCTGCACTCTGAGGAGGAATGGGAATGCTTTTCAGTGAAAAGTAAACGTACTGTAATCTTAGTATACTTCTAGGCAAGACAGCAACTGCAGAATAATAAGAATAATAATAATAGAGGGGAATTTTTTCTCTCTTGAGCACCTGTTCTTTCAAGAAATACACAAGTGATCATAAGCCAATGAATGGTAAATGCATTTCCTTTTTCTGGGGTCCACACCTAACTTGGTGTGAGAAGGCAGCTTAAATAAGTAAAAAAAAAAAGTCTAAAACTACTATAAAACATTCTTTGCAACAAGTTTGTGTTGTAATAGATAGATAAGACCGTGGGGGGGTTTTTTATTTTACATGGAAAGTGGAAGGACTGTCAGTCACACTAAGATGCTACAATCGAATGTGTGGTGCTGCAGTCTCCTCACTTGTCGCCTTTAACACAACATTATAGGCTTTATGCATTAACCATAAAAAAGAAAAAAAAATATGATTTACAGAAATTCAGATGTAGTGAAGTGTCGGAATAAAAAAAAAAATAAGGGGTCTCACATTTCACTGAAGTCTATTCGCTCAAAGCACGCCAGCAGCAGAGTAAAAAATACAGTGGACTTGCGAGACAGTGGATAGCCACCCTCAGCTATTCTGCTACGAAACAATAGCATCAATTAGCGTAAATTTACAGGTCATTTGAGCACTCTTATAGTGCTTGAGGCTGCATATAACTTTTGTCACACTAACAAGAATACTTTTATCCCTGAAATAGGGAATAAAGTACTCTTAGCAAATATATATGCTAATGAGAAATGTAGACTATTGGCAGCACTGTAGAGACATTGTCTATAATACTTGCCTCATTTGTTCACCTGCTAAAATTTGGTGAAAGGGTAAAATACGCAATGACCTTGTCTAAGGACAGTAGAACCTGTGTATAAATATTATAGGTTGGAAAGTCAGCTTAGCTCAGTGGAATACAAGTCAGTACAGTCTTCCAACATACATTTTCCTCTGTTACTTTTTAGAACTGTTTCGATATAAACATGTATAGGTTTCATATACAGCCTCTCCTCACTTAGACGACGTACATCGTTTGACGCAATGCCTCGGACTTACGACGGCTCTCTGACCATATTCAGTGCCTAAATAATGTATAGATAATTTCCGTGCTATTCTGTTTTATTTTCAATATCCAGTAACACTACTGAAAAACATTTAAAAATAAGGTACCCAGAAATGTTAAAATGGTGCAAAGGTGACATTAAACAAGATCAAAGATGTTGACACAACCACTAACCATTATAGTAAGGCCCTCACTTTAGCAACGAATTTAACGATTTGGTTCTCAGGAATGGAAAGTCGCGTCATTAATGAGGGAGAGGCTGTATAGTATATCTATGTACATAAACTTATCATAACAGATAATGAGAAAGGTCACCATAAATAATTGTTTTGAACACAACAGAAATATAAATGGACTACTCACCTAATCTAGTATTTCATAGTCTTACCTTCACTCTTCATGCCTCCTGGTCACAGACCAAGGTAAAGTATGATGATAAAGACTACAGTTCCCCCACACCTGTTTAATTTGCCCCTAAGTTTAGGATGAGCGGCCCACATCCATGTTACAAAGCTTACACTTAATAAGGTTTCTAGATGTTTCTCTATCATATTTAAGTGTGTCAAGTTACCATGCCATTTATTAAAATTATAATTTCAGTCATTTAGGCCCATATTTTATGTCTTTTCGCATTATGGTCCACTGGCAATGTCTTCACTGCAAAGTTACCGTGACACTTCAAACTGTCAGCAAATAATCCTGCTAAAGACATAATACTTATCACATACATAATTATGATACCTACCAAGGTTAAGGCATTATATGTGGAGGATGAATTCCTTGGATTATAAAGTTTTATTATTGAGCAGGTTTTACTACATTGGTTGCAATAAAGATTTCTTCATATCACATCTTTCATTTAACACACCTTCTCACTTTATCATTAATCTCCAAGTAGAGAATAACAGTAATGCCTGAATAACACATCACATAAAAACAACAAGAATGTATAATTAGTGTAATACAGTAGGGCGCGCCGCTTTAACAGCATTTCACCTTATGGTGTTTTGCTAATAAGGACATTTTCAAATTACGACCAAACTCACTATATGGCCCCCCCCCACCTGTCCTTATCTAATACGGTCACCGGTGCCATCTGTTTGTTTTACTTCCTCCATGACAACCGTGTCTCCATTATGTGACCAATTATTAAGATGTATTATGTAATGTGCGTTTGTACGTGTATTTTTAGGGGTCTGAAATGGGCTAAACTAATTCACAATATTCCTTATGGAACAAATTCATTCAGTAATGGCAACCTTGAACATACTTCTGGAATGAAATAATATCGTAAACCGGGGTTCCACTGTATTTTAAAGTTATTTCATTTTTTACATGTATATTATATAAATAAATACAAGTGGACCCCCCGCATAGCGAACTTAATCCGTGTAAAGGCTGGTCGTTATGGGCGAAATGTCGCATGTCGAAATTAAATTTCCCCAAAAGAAATAATGGAAATAAAATTAATCCGTGCACGACACCCAAAAGTATGAAAAAAAATTTTTTTTACCACAAAAAATGTTAATTTTAGTACACACAAACTGAAAAAGGCATGCACAATTCATGACACTTCTACTTATTATTGAAGATTCTGGTGATTGATTGATGGGATGGGAGGAGGGGAGAGCATATATCTTCTTACTGTTTTGAGGGTAATCCCTTCCATTAGGAACTGTGATTAGCAAGTGCCTTTTCTGGGGTTACTTTTCCCTTCTTTCTGTTTAATGCCACTAGACCATCTTGAAGTCACTGGACCTCTGTCCCGCACAACAAATCTGTCCATAGAGCTCTGTACCCTCCCGTTCCTTCAAGACTTTTCCTAAATGGGCCATACATTGTCATTGACAATAGTCACAGCACGGCTTGCAACAGCTGTGTCAGGTGATTTTCATCTATAAAGGTTTGCAGTTCAAACTTCCACTGTGCACACATTTCCTTAAATTTTTGAAGTAGGCACAATGGATTCCACAACTGGCATAGTCTTCTCAGGGTTAGCCCCAAAACCCTTCAAAATCTTTCCTTTATTACCAACTATTTCTCACCCCTTTTTACCACAGGGTTGGCACTAGAAGCTTTCTTGGGGCCCATGGCACTATTTTCGCAGACAGCACCGAAAACAATGTAATAATACGAAATAATCAGAGTGTATGCTTGAATGTTACCGCGGAGGCTAGCAGGTAAAACAAAGGTAACGGGCGTCACATGTGAGGCAGGCTGAGGGCCCACATTGGGACGCCGTCTCGAACGAAGTTCGCTGAGGCGGGTTTTTGTTCTACTATGCGTGGCAAAAATTCAGCGAACAAAGCGTTTCGCTCAGCGGATGTCCTATGGCGATGCGTTCGCTATGGCGGGGGTCCACTGTAAATTCTGTTCTTCTTTCACACATCAGGCCGTATCCCACCGAGGCGTGTGGCCCAAAAGGAAAACAAAAGTTTCTCCTTTTTACATTTATGTAATATATACAGGAGAAGGGGTTACTAGCCACCTTGCCCCGCAATTTTAGTTGCCTCTTACAACACCATGGCCGTACGGAGGAAAATTCTGTTCCACTTCCCCATGAATAAGAGGAAATAAACAAGAACAAGAACTAAAGAACATAAAAGAACAACCCAGAGGGGTATGTATAAATACGCTTGTACATGTATGTGTAGCTTTGACCTAAAGTGTAAGTAGAAGAACAAGATGTACCTGAAATCTTGCATGTTCATGAGACAGAAAAAGGACACCAGCAATCCCTACCATCATGTAAAACAATCACAGCTTTCGTTTTACACTCACATGCAGGACGGTAGTACCTCCCTGGGGGCGGCTGCTGTCTACCAACCTACTACCTATGAAATATATCTATATATTTTTTTAACACTTCGTCGTTTTCTCAACCGAAGAAGGATAAAGGCAGGGTGACCCAAAAAAAAAAAAAAAAGAAAAATACTTTCATCATCATTTAACTTTTTCACTATCCCTCATACATACGATAAATTTATGCCTGGTTAAGATGTGCAATGCATGCCCAAGCCTAGAATCCTCTATATAACTAAGGGGCTTTCCATGTGATTGATTTAATGCCATCCAAAATATTTCTTTATTGGGAATTTTGCTTTCTTTTTTGTCACCCTGCCCTGTGGGAAACTGGCCAACGTTGTTAAAAGAAAAGAAAAAAAAAAAAAAAAAAATTCTAACGCATTGTATAGGGGATCCTATACAAATGAAAGCATCAATGTATTACTGCTGTGGTAAGCAGTAGTTCAATAGAAGGGCAGGAATCCTAGTAGACAGACTGATGCATTAAACACCAACAGGAACAAAAGGTGGATACTGTTCTGAACCTATGATGGCGGTACTCTTTTGACAAACAGCTAATGTGTTTCCCTCTTCCTGGTCAACCCTACTACAATGGAAGATGGCTGTGTGTGGCCACCAAGTCCTTACAGTAAACAGATTGAAAACCTAAAGAACATTTACTAAAAATTTCAACCATTACTTAGGTATTGTAAATTGCAGGCCCCCACAATCTTGCAATTTCTTTTTATTTAACCCTTTGAGGGGTTTTCCGTCGTACTAGTACGTCTACGCGTAGGGGTTTTTTGACACTTAAGTACGCATAAAATTCTAGCGCCTCAAATCTCGGCGCAAAAGGCGCTGGTAGGCCTAGTGTGAGAAATGTCGGTCCTTCGTGTCAGTGTGCGCGGTAAATAAAAAAAATCTGGACCCAGTGGTGACATTGTGCGGAATGCCCTCTTAGTAAACAATGTCCACCATTCCTCGCTGGTAAGAAGGCTCCTCACTCCTCGGCGAATTGGGACACTTTTGTTCCCCAGTGACAGTTCTAATAGTGATGGAAGTGGGCCAGTGAAGATGATTTTCGTGGTTTTACGTGAGGTTTTTGACCGAAACTAATGAACCATAAAATCGGTAATTAGTGAAGAAAACCCAGCGAACCCTCAGCCTTCCACCTCTGGTGGCGGGCCCCCTCGTGTTCACGTTCGTTGTTCCAGAACCAAGAGGAAACTTCTATTTTCCCAATCCTCCCAGACCAGATGAGAGCATGGGTGATGATAGTGATAGTGAAACATGAACTACAAGGCTCTTCAAAATATTTCCAGTAGTGATAGTAATGCAATATTTCCCCAGTGAAGCGTCAGTATATACGACGATATATGCGCTCTGGAAGTGGTGCCATATGTTTTACCAAGGGAAGGAGTGTTCCTCGGAGTACATCCCGTGGCTGTACAACAGAACGACAGTGAAAAGGACGAAGATACTGTGCAATTGGAGATGGATAAAATGTGCGTGTGGTAGTGAGTGCCGAGCGGTGAGGCACCAGCAGTGGCCATGCTGCCAGCTCACGCTGCCACCCCCACTCCGCTGCCTCAGCTGATCTAGAACAAAGGAAAAAGCCACATCCCCCACTCCCCCACCACACCAGCCTCCACAACCACAACCTCCACAATCGCACAACCACCTGTCATTGTCCAGTACCCACCAGCAGACCAACACCGGGAAATTGGCAGGAAGCTGTCAATTTTGTTCCTACTCCCCACCATTTGATGGCAGCCAAAGTGGAAATACGGCCATCTTGTGCACTTGGGAACAATCCGACTGAACTGTAATGTTTCGAGTTATTCTTTGAACGAACCACTGATGAAAAGTATTGTCATTGAAAGCAACACATACTAACGAGTACACCCATGGCAACACACAATAACTTTCAACCAAAATCACGTCTACAACCAATGAAGGAGGCAACTGTGGCTGATATGTATCTTCTTTGCCACAATAATGCTTATGCACATGTGTTAAAGCACAAAGTGAAATCATACTGGTCAACAGACCCCGATTGGCAACAACATGTTTGCAGTGATTATAATGCCAGTAATCGATTTGTGCTAGATGTTACGTATGCTTCACTTCTCAGATAAGAACCATGCCTACAGAACGACAGTTTGATATCAGATTAGGAATGTGTTTGTGTATCTAAACAGAAATTCAGTACTCTTTTTTAGCCCCTTTCCAGAAGCTTGGTAATTTGACGAGTTCTATGATTCTGTTCAAGAGGAAGACTCTCTTTTCACGCAGTACATACCAACAAGAGGTAAATGTCCTTTGGTATAAAGTTTTTGTGCTTTGTGATTGTTACGTGGTCTTGGTATTGGATATTATTGATGTACACTGGAAGTTATACATTGCAAAAATACCAGGAAGTTTATTCGGTCAATCTCAGGTGATGTGGTTCGAAACAATGAAAGATCCTACTTGGTAAGGGGCAATATATTATATACAGATAACTGGTACCCAAGCCCCCTCACTCGGGAGTGAATTTTTGGCGATGAACATGACAGCTTTGTGGCACATGCGTGCAAATCGAAAACATATGCCCAGGGGTTTGGACGCTTGCACTGTCGCAGAGTAGGTGTCAGGCGTTTGCGTGCCAATGACATCATGCATTTCGGTGGCATGACAACGAGCTGTTCACAACTGTTGTTCATCAATTCACCGCAATGAAGATGGCAGACAGTGGCAGGCAGCATAGAGAGAGAAATGAACCCCATTCTAAAACCTGCAGCAGAGTGATTGATTACAACCTTCACATTCGTTCAGTGGACAAATGTGACATGCAGATTGGGTTAGCTGATTGTGTTCGCAAGAAGTATAAGTGGTACATAAACTGGTTTTTTTTCCATCTTCTGGAATCATTTCAATGCTCAATTCTTATAATATGTATAAGATAAGCCACCAAAACAAAAACTTACACGTACGGCGAATTCTGTCTGTCTGTCATCAGACAAATAGTATTCAATACCAGAGGAAATGCACCTGCAAATTGATCCGCCCCACCAAATTATGAAGCAACTAGCTACCTGCTCGTCTGAAGCATGGCGATCACTTCCTGGTAAAACTGCCTGCAACTGCTTTGAAGAAAAAGGCTCAGAAGAGTGTTACGTTCTGTTCACATACAAAAAAACCCCACAGACAACGCAGATACACTCGTTTTAAGTGTGAGAGTGCAAAACCTCCACGTTGCCTGACACTGAGTTTCAGAAAGACTTCCACAGCTGCAGAACTCTAGAAACATGTCCCTGGTAACTGTATATGTGTATATAAAATAAAGAAAATAGTAATAAACAACATTTCATATTGTTTTGTTTGTTAAACATTTTCTGTAAACAAAAATAATGACAACAGTGTTTATGCCCTTATTGTGTAGTATTGAAACAAGAAATAACTTACAAAATACTGATCATGTTGGCCTCAGAGGTCCATAAAAGTTACTCAGAAAAAGAAAAATTAAAAATAAATTGAAAATATACATAAAAAAGTTAATGGAAAAATACCGGGTGAACGGCAGTCGCGATTATACCATATGTTGTTCAATTTTGGCAAATTCACACCTCCATATCTCCGTAAAGTAATGCGTTAAAATTTTTTTGTATTAGCCTATAATGTTTAGAAAAAAATACCTATTTTACATAAGAAAAAAATAATTTTTTTTTTTTTGAAATTTGGCCTACCCTGAGAACGAGTGTTCGAGAGGGGCCTGTTCGACCCTCAAAGGGATTAACCCTTTCACTGTCACACCCTGCAAACTGAAAGTTCCTTTTTTATTGCCATTTTGGATCAACCACAAGTCAGAGGTTAGCAATTCCATCATACACTGCATGGAGCAGTTTTTTATTTATGTGGGGCACACAGGCCTCCCTGGTGGATCAGAGCCTGAGATGAATCCAGGCTGCTGATCCACCAGGAGGCCTGGTCACAGGACCGGCCGCGGGGGGGGGGCGTTGACCCCCAGGAAACTCTTCTCCAGGTAAACACTCCATGTAAAACACCCCCCCATACAAACCTCATTCTCATGTTTATGTCAAAATTTGATCTACATAAGTGCCACTAGCCTCAACATGTAGATCTATGTGGAGACAGAAAGGTGCTAATTTTTTAGATACACTTCATGGGAGTGTGCCAATAACAATGCTGCAATAAAGAGGGTTTTTCCAGGGACTGGTCAGAAAAATAATTAGTACATTAATTATCTACCTGATGCAAGCAAGCGTGTTCACTCCACCTAACAATATTCGATTGAGTCAAGAACCACAGATGCCCTCCCGACATGATCTCTGAAGGTCAGGATTCATCAATTTCATTCTGATCTTCAGCAAAGCATCAAGTAGCCATGGACCACACCTGAAGAAAATTTAAGAAGAAAAAGTTTTAACCTTATAACAGTGGACCCTCGCTAACACCCTTTAATCCGTTCCAGAGAGCTAGCCTTTAAACCATTAATTTTCCCCAGAAGGAAATAATGGAATTCCAATTAATCCGTTCCAGAACACCCAAAAGTATTAAACAAAATTTTTTCACATGAAATATACAATTCCCTACACAGAAAAACAATGAAATATGAAAGAATACAACAATAATAATATCCACACTAAACTTTATTGTGACTTAGTGATGAGACCAGGAGAGGGCAGAGAAGAAGGTATTCAATTGTTTGGAAGGGAATCCCTTCCATAAAGACATCAGGTAACTAGTCCTTTTCTGGCTTGTGTCCTGGAAGGCCTTTTCCTCCTGAGTTATTATAGGTCCTGTTTGGCTATTTTTTCCTTCATAAACAGGCTGTTTTCGTCCACAATTGAATAACTTGCAGGGGTATTTAATTTTTCAGCCCTCATGTACCCCTTAAAGTCCTGCACATATTTTTCAGCTTTTTTTGTTAGAACTGGCAGCTCACCATGCCTTATCATACATAAAAAATAGACCACCAACACAACCACTACGCACCCTCTACCACGCATCACACGCCACCAACACCTCTAACCACCAACACTACAACCCTTTACCACCATCACAACCACTACACCCTCTACTACCACCACCACTTTGTATTTACCTACAAACTTTTTCTTTATCTTAAAATATGTATGTTTCACACAGTTCTATACCATAATGGCTGGACCTAGAGCTTTTCTTGGGGCCCTTGTGGCTTATTTTAGCAGTTTGACAAACACCAAAAAAATGGAATAATACAAAACATACCACATGTACGCACAGAATTGTCCTCACTGTCCGTTGGTAAACAATGGCACACTGGCTGGTACATGGAGTTGAGTGGGCGCGGGCCCGCTCAGGGCGCCGTGCCGACACTACGGTGACGAAAGCTCTTAGCCGAGTTTTTTTAGTGTTAGCCAAGCCAATTTTTTTATTTACAACCAAACCTAGGCGTTACCCTAATGCAGGTGTTAGTCCGAGGTCCACTGTATTATAAAATGCAATTTAAATAAATTTCTACATTAGAAGTCCCTATACACATCTTTTACAACCATCACTACTCAAACTCCACATACAATGCACAGACATAATCAAATCAATGCTCCTGAATACAGCTTAAAATTTCAAAACTTGGGAAACTCCTAAACCAACTGTTTCAAATTTCAAACCCTGCTCAACCAGTTACAGTGGACCCCTGGATTTATCGCTGAGTGCGGATATCGGCAAAATCGGATTTCGTTGCTTTTTGCTAAATTCTATCCGGGGATATTGGACTGGCAACTGGAAATCGGCTGTATTAGACCGATTCCGCCTCCCCACGCACGTGTGTGTCCAGTCAGTCTGGCAGTGGTTCTCGGTGAGTGAGCAACACTCACGGTGCATTCATCCAAACTGTTCGTATTATCCATTGTTTTCCCTGTGGTTGTTTATGAGTGTGACTGCAAATAAGCCAACCATAGGCCCAAGAGCTAACCCACTGAAGTGCAGAGCAATTTGCTTTGTATTTCCCGGGGTTCAGCAGGGGGTTTTTCCCCCGGTTTAAGGCCCCAACACTTAAAAAAAAACTAAATCCGCACTTGGTGGGTTTCAGAAGGCTGCTGTTGAACTCCCCAAAATTTTCCAACCTGTGCCTGGCTGGCGGTGTCCCAGAGGCCATCAGCCCTTTTTTTTTTGGGCCTCATTGTGTGCCCTCCGGAAAAAGGATGGGGGAATCAGGCCTTTTGGGGGGGTAACACCCTTGGGCGCCAGTCCCCAAGGCTGCGTAAGAAGGGGAGTAAAGGGGGCTGCGCAATGCTGAACCAAACTCAGCTCGGTTTCGGCTTTTTTACGGGGCTGTGAAGCAGCTGCCCAGCGGGCACAGATATATCAAAAACTGTCCTATAAAAAAAGCCTTGGTAAAATTGGGAAATTTCCCAATGTTTAAACCAGTCAAAGGGATGCTGCTCTCCAAGCGTTTATAGAAACTTCCCCCCCCTTTATCCCTTCATAGAATCGTGTTATAGTGTGATTCCAAACATTTTTTGGGGCCCAGGGAAATTGATCGTGTGAGGGCTTTTGAACAGGGGGCCCCCCTCGCCCCTTTCATTTTTTTGGTCTCAAGGAAGTACGGAGGCCCCTCTCCGGGAGCTCAATTTTTGGGTTTCCCTGGACGACGGTACCTAGCGGGCACAACGAATCCTCCTGGAGGACTCAGTAAAATTAAGACATGGGAGAAAACTGGGCTTTTTTTAAAAAACCCCACTAAATGTGAAATTTTTTCTCCCAATCAAAGTTGATCCAGAATTTTTTGTCCTTTTACCAGGGCACGAGCCTTTTGATCCGGCCAAAATTTAGCACTCTCCTGGGTGCCCCTCTTGGGCCCAATGCCATCGATCTGACCCTAGGAAAAAAAGTCTCGACCTCCCCGGCGTTGGGAAAAAGGTGAAGAATTGACACAACGGCCTTTCCCACTCACCCCGGGGCCCGTCAACCCCAAAACTTCCTATTTCTGAGATCCCCCAGCCTTCAGCATCCAAAAATCAAGGAAAAGACTTCCTGAAGCCCTGCAGAGAGTGTATTGAATCTTTCCCTTGACGATGGACAGTGGGTTCAAAACCTACTTCCCGGGCAGGCTTGGAGGGCTAGGGTACGCAGTCCTCCCAATTGCTCTACCAGCTTTCCTATCCTCTTCCATTTGCATCAAACGGTTGATAAGACAAATTCTTCCCGACACCCTCGTGCTCAGCAGGAATAGAAGACCCCAGCTATGTCAGTGCCACACCCAAAGGGAGACTCTTGCTGCTTTCCGCACCAAACCCAGTGCAGCACTGGTCACAAACGTCAAGCTGGGATAGCCCCAATTTCTGAAAAAGGGGCTTGCCAACTGCTCAGGGCTGCACATCAGATAGGAATTGCCCGTTCCAGGTGTGGTGACCTCACTCCGGGGACTTCCTCCAAACAGTTCCCCTATCGGAATGGGGAACGCGACTCGACCAAGAACCCACTCGTTATTGCAGTGGCTCTGCGCCTTGCTGCCCAATTCACACTGAGATATGTTGTATTTGCGGCGAAGTGCAAGCAGACCAATACGGTATACATGGTTCCTCAAAAACTGTCCAAACCAAGGGCTGGCATGCAAGACACAATGAGGTCAACGACAACATTAAGAGAACCCTTGCTACAGCTGGATGCCCGGCCGACGAGGGAGCCACGATCACTGGCATACGCGAAAACACACAACACCCACAACCAAGCAAACAGCCCCGACGGGATCACCATCTATACTTGGAAAGAATGGCAAGCTCTTTGCATCGGGAATATACCTGTGTGTCCACACTGGCTGGCACCTATATCCATCACAGTGGGGCGACAGGGAGGAGCTGCTGACAAGGGAGGAGTTCAAGATCAGCATAGTACAGGGGACTTAGCCAACAGTATCAATTTGTCCCAGTGGGATCAGAGAACCTTGGGTCATGGGAAAAAAAATGCCACACGTTTCCTTAATGAAATTGGGCGTTCCAGACTCATCGGACACCACACCAGGGACCCTAGGGCGCCACCTTTCATGTTCCAAGCGCTCAGCGTCGCCATTCCCAGTGGGGGAAATGCTTGCTGCATACTTTGGTCACGTCCAGCATCGGAGGAGCTGGACGGAAATTCATCAATCTTTGATACATTGTGCCATTGTATTCACTGTTTATTGTTTTGTTCTGTAAATGTATTTTGTTTATTTATAATTGTTCACATAGAATATTAAATATAGGGGGTGGATAGGAGGAAGATAAATTATTCAAACAGCTCCGGGGGAGAAACCTTGAGGTTTTCCCGGAGGTACGTTTATTGTCTTTCTGAGGATTAGGGTCCCCTTTACAGCTATAGAGGTGGTAACTTCCCTATTAATATATATATATATTATATATATATATATTTTTATAATATATATATTATATATTTATTTTATATATATTTATTTTAATATATTATAATATATTATATTGTATATCATTTTTTTATACATATTTATATATATATATATTTATATATATATATTTGAGTTATACTATATATTTATATATATTTTAGATAATATATTCAGTTGACACGTGGTAAACAAACCTTACACTGGCGGGGATAGAACCGCGGGTTCTTACCCCAACCGTGGTAGTTGCGTTTGTTTGCATTAATGTCATTATCGATTTCGTGAGTCGTTCATTGAGGTGGTAAAGCTTTGCCATCCAGGGGTTTTATTACATCAACAGATAAGTTAAAAAATATTACCCCAAAATGTTGGATAAATGATTAGGAATTTGCAGAGATGATAACTGGATGCATTCAAAGGCCTAAGAACCACCTCTTCCTTATTAGTAACCTTCATGATGGGTGAGGGGGCTCTTGATCTAGGGAATTGGATTGTGCTCCAGTTCCCTGAATAAACCTGAAACTTCTTCATGCCCCACAGGCAGTGTATAATCAACGCACACATTTAGCGCTTCCACCCTTGATTATAATAATACTGAATTAGCAGTTTCCATTTTTATACTGCTGGTGTGCTCAACTTCCCACTCATAGTAGTGGGTACAAGTTGTTCTACGTAATTCTAGTTCTGTGTGCACCCCCCCTGCTGTAGTAATAACAGGACTGGTGGTAAACATAATCAACCTACTGGTACATGAAGCTCTGTGAGATCACAGTGAAGTAAACAGGTAGTTTAAGATAGAAACAGTACTAATTTTCTTAGAGGTAGTTGTACATGACCGTTTTTTCTATATTTTACATCTGTAATTCCAATGTCATTGTTTACCATAGAGTATTTTTTCTTCCATTTTCATGTATGGAGGGGCATGGAGGAGTGGAAAAGTAGGGAGAGTGTCTCCTGTTTTTCTAGCCTGGTATCTTGTAATCCCAAAGGTAATGCTTAGGTTAGTCCCCTTATCTAAGAAATATGTAGACTATCGTCCGATGACTTTCCGTGAGATCCATGAACTCCGATGAACTCACTCTCATGTTCCTCTAGTCGACCTTCTATCTCCCTCTTCCTTTCTCTCCCTCTTCCTCTTCTCTGTCTCCCTCTTCCTCTTCTCTCTCTCCCTCTTACCTCTTCTCTCGCTCCCTATCTCCTCTTCTTCTCTCCCTCTCTCTACTTCGCTTATTCACTTCTCTGTATGTGTTGTTAATTACTTTTCCGTCATTGTTAAAAGCACTCATCGCCCGTTTTGAACAATCTGTTCTCTTCCGTGCATCACCCAAGGAGGGTCCTGAAGAGAATGTTCACCTTTGGTTCTGTGTCACCCACAGTACTACTACGGTGTCTCCCGCAATACCTGCTGACGGTGTCACCCCACAGTTACCTGCTACGGTGTACCCCACAGTTCCTTCTACGGTGTCACCCCACAGTACCTTCTTCGGTGTCACCATACAGTACCCTTGCTCGGTGTTGTGCCAGTATCTGCTATGGTGTACCCACACAGCACCTGCTATGGTGTCACCCACAGTTCCTTACTACGGTTGGTAACCCCAACAGTACCTTCCTACGGTGTCACCCCACATTACCTTCTACGGTGTAACCCCTCAGTACCTTTCTACTGGTGTCACACCCACAGTACTTCTACGGTGTCACCCCACAGTACCTTCTTCGTTGTCACCCTACAGTACCTGCTACGGTGTTGCTGACAGTATCTGCTATGGGTGTAACCCCACAGTCCTGCTATGGTGTCACCCCACGTACCTACCCACGATGTCACCCAGCCAATACCTGCTACTGTGTTGACAGCAAGTATCTGTTTACGGTGTCACCCGCAGTATCTGCTACGGTGTCACCCCGTAGTATTCTGTACGGTGTCACCCACAGTATCTTCTCAGTGTCACCAGTAGCCTAACACCCCAGGTACCTATTTAACTGAAAGTGAGTTGACAAGACAGCAAGTGTCTTAGGAATTACGTCCTAATGTCTCCACCCGTTCTAGGTACCGAAACACCGACCAAATGTAGGTGAGCTGAGTGAGTTAGCAAACTGAGTTATTTTTCATTCCTCAGGGATCCTGAGATTTCATAAAACTCCTGGCTGGGCTGAGGGAGGTATGTCAATTTCTATGAAGTTCCAAACTTTAATGCAGAAAATTGCTCGTCTCTATATAACGGAAAATCGATCCTTTAATTAAAATCCTTTCCAAAGTTGTCAGTCGAATTAGCCTTCGTCTTTCTTCCTCCCCTGTCTACACACTATACTTTTCTCAGAACTCTCTTCTGTACTAGCAGTACTTCCATCTCTATTACTGCAGTCCCTCTTCAATGGCCTAAATGATCAGAGTTGGAATTTCGTAAGTTATTCTTTCGTTCAGAACCCACACATATGCCGTTCAATGGAGGTCAACTGCTTGAAAAATTTTCACATGGAAAAGAAAAATAAAACTTTTAATTCTGATATAAGATCAATTTGTCCGTTTGTGTAAATTGTGTGTTACGATATGTTTTTAACATGTATGCTTGCTGGACCTTTTATACCAGGGAAAATGTTAAACCTTAGAGGCTTTTTATACCTGATACGCTTTAAAAAACTATGCTTAGCCCTTTCAGGAGAGGAGGACGCTGATGAAGGTAATTGTTACTCAACTATAGGCAGGATCGATATTTTATTTATGCAAGAGCAATAGCCAAATTTATCTTACGTTTTTTTTAAAAGAAATAGATGATGCTCCAGTGGATAGTGAAACAATATTTGGTGGGCAATGTGGAGAAAAATCCATGTTGAGAGTTATTTTTTATAACTCTTGCAATTCATTAAGAGTTATTAATCTATAACCTTAGCATTCTTAAGAGTATTAATTATTACTCTTAGCTGTTTTAAGGAGTTATTTAATTATGATCTTAGCGTTCATTAAGGAACGAAGTATTTCAAGGTGGCACACAGTCAAGACAATGGTCATACAGAGGTGATTTTTGGACTCTGTAATATGGGACCATGGGGCAAACGAATGAATTTTAAACCTAGAACAGAACAAGGACTTAAGCAAGAAGAGTAAAAGTTGTGAGGAATAGTGGCCACAGGGACACACATTTTGTTCCATTATGTTGCATTGGATAGTTGTGAGAGATGGCCAATAGCTGACAACTGTCAGCCTTGTTTACACAACCATAGAGGACATTTGTAATGTATATACTCACACTATTTGTGGTTGCATGGGGCGGTTCATAGCTCCTGTCCCGCTCTTCATGATTGCTACTAGGTCCGTTCTCTTTCCTGACTCCATTGAGCTTTATCAAACTCGTCTTAAAACTATGTTATGGTTCCCGCCTCGACCTAGTCACTTTCCTGACAACTCTTTGAACTGAAGTGATACTTCCTAACATCCCTTTTATTCATCTGGAGTCTTCAGCTTCCAAATTGTGGGTCCCCTTGTTTTCTGTGCCCCATCTCTGGGAAACATCTGTCTTGACCACTTTGTCAATTTCGCTGCGCGAGGGTGTGCAGTCTTGTGTGTGTGTGTTAATCACCTAAATTGTAGTTGGCTGGGTCGAGAACTGAACGTACTCGGTCCTCTCTCTTCCGGCTTCCTGAAGCTTTATCATACCTCGTCTTAAAGCTAAGTATGGTTCCTGCCTCCACTACACTCGCTACGCCAGGACAGTTCCTCTCCTGACCAGCTCTGTAACTGAAGAACTGTTCCTAAACATCCCTGTGTACTCATCTGAGTCTTCAGGCTTACTAAGTGTGACCCCTTCTTTCGGTGACCCTTCTCTGGAACTTATTGTCTCTGTCCACCTTGTCTATTTCCCTGCGCAGTTATCTTAGTATGTCATTATCATGTCTCCCTATCCCTCCTGTCTCTACCAGTTGTAGTCTGGCGATTTCCTCAACCTTCTTCATAGGGACATTCCCCTAGCTATGGAAACTAACTGTCGCAAACCTTTGCACTTTCTCTAATTTCTTTACGTGCTTGACCCCGGTGTGGGGTCTCCAACTGGTGCTTGCATACTACAGTATGGCCTGACGTTTCAATGTGTACAGTGTCTTGAAAGTTCCTTAACTTAGGTATCGGAATGCTAATCTCAGGTTTCGTCAGGCGCCCATATGCTGTTATAGTTATCTGGCTGATTTGTGCTTCCGGAGACGTGTTCTGTGTTTATTAACGCCATGATCTTTCTCATTGAGCGAGGTTTGCAGTCGGTGGCCACCTAGCCTATACTCCCTCTGCGGTCTTCTTTGCTCTTCATCCAATCTTCATGTATTTGCATTTAGGCAGGAGTTGAATTCGAGAAGCCAGTTGCTGGACCACGTGTCTCAGCATCTCCAGCGTCTCCTTTGATGGTCTGCCTGATCCTATCTGATTTAATATCTCCTCTTTACTTCACAATCATCTGCGAATAGGGGACATACGCTGAGTATACACCCTACCTTCATTGTACCTTCACTTATACCAAATATAGCATGGTCATAGGGACGAACCCTGTGGGACCCCGCTCGTCCACAGGTGACCACTGGGAGTTACCCCCATTCATCTTCTTGTCTCGTTGTTGCTTCCCTGTCAGGCGATTCTCTGATCCATTGAAGTCCCATCCGTTATATGCGCCTGTTCCTCTTGTTTCTGCCACTAATCTCTAGTGAGGACTGTGTCGAATGACCCTTCTTCAGTCCAAGATGATGCAATCAACCCACCGTCGGTCTGTTCTGCTGTTACTTTTACTTAAAAAATGTGTGTGTGTGTGGTGTGTGTGTGTGTGTGTGTGGTGTTGTGTGTGTGTGTGGTTGTGTCGTGTGTGTGTGTGTGTGCCCTGTGTGTGTGTGTGTTGACGTGTGTTTTATATGTCAGAAAACTGAAAGTTTTAAGTGACAGTCAGGCACAGGTTACGGTTGAGGAGGACAGAAGCGAGTGTTGCCGGTGCACTCGCTGACTCTCAACCATCAGTATCCAGTACTAAGCCCTAAGAATCACTGTCTCATAAATAGTGAATAGATGGCGCAATGTGAAACATGTTCTGCTCATTGACTGTATGAAAAAGATGAATGACAGTCAATACTAACGAGTCGTGACAGCAGTAATGTGGACATAGACAGTTGTGAGAGTCATTTTAACAAGGGAAACGTTTTACCCTCCAAAGGGTTTTCAATCCCTCGGGAGATGGGGATGACGATAAACAATATTCCACTCCAATTCAAATAAATGAATGGAATTAACAGAGATAGAACCGGATAAAATCTTGCACTACATACCCTCTAGTGCACTGAGGGCATACAGTTCATGTACACTGCTAGTAGCAGTTGTACATTACCACTTCTGGTGAAATTTCCGTCTTTAGACGCTATCTTCAAGGGTAAACTTGAGCTAGACAGTAAGAACCTTGTGTCGTGCCAGAAGGCGCGCTGTAGGCAATGACCTTTCCTTGTAACTGGAGATGAATTTATGTGTGAGGTATTTCGTGTGTGGGGAAAACGGGAAAACAAAGTGTATGGAAAACTTTCCATGGGAATCTGAAGTTCAGTCATTGAAGACCGTGGTGTCTGTGGTCCAGACTCTAAAGTCAGATTGCGTAGACACTTTGACTGAGGACTAATAGCAGTGTTTAGATGAGGAGGTTTAGACAGGACTGAACCTTGTCAGTTAAGTGGCTTGAAGAACTTCTGTTCCTGTTAACAGTGCATGTACTTTGTTCAATTCTTAACCTTTAGTTATAACCTCCTCCCATTAGTTTAACTCTTTTAAAATTTATTTTTTTATCAATATTGCAAATACAACTTTGAACTTGATTAGCTTTTTGGGTAAAAAAAAAGAAGCTCAATTAAGTTTTAAGATATATTAGTATATAAGCTTACCTTTCAAAAATAAAAAAAATAGACTACTATTATTGTAATTTTAGATTTATTAAGGTGTTGCTGTATGAGATAGATACAATTTTTGAGTGGGATCACATACTTCTTTGTTTTGAAAAATATTATAATTATAAATCTTTTTATGTACACTGGTTCAGAATGCATAGTGACGGATCTACAAATTTTTTGTTTCCACACTTAAAAGCAGGTTGGAGAATCAAATTTAATGGACTGGACCTGGGGAGAGCTGTAACGCTTGGCTAGCACTTTACTTAGTCATTTCATGTAGTCAATGTGGCTTTGTTTCTGTGGACAGATTTTTATGTCCGTATACACAATGAGTTGTTATCATTAAATAACTGGTCATGGCATTTGGAAAAAAGGATTCATTCGGAATTGAAACACTTGTTATGAATGTTTAAATCACAATGTTTCCCAAGATTAAGGAAGGTGTGTGTGTTTTCATCTATTATTCCTATCATCCTGACTCATGAATGGGAGATTATTTTCAGAGGAAATGAATGGTGTGGATTGTACAGTTTGGCATCCACTCAAAAGGGTTCCCTGGTAGCCACAGGTGTCAACTTCAGGCACGGTGGATCAACTCTGGAAGTTAACAACGATGAGATGACACGGTGGATCAACTATGGAATCTAACAACGACTGGGATGGCACTGGTGGATCAACTACTGTGAATGTTAACGAATGAACTAGACCACTGACGTGGTTCAATTACTGTGAAGTTACGACTGAGCTGCAACATGCGACAAAACTACTTTTCCTTAACTCACAGTTTTCTTTTATCTTGAGAGTCTTTCTGAGGTGACGGACAAGCATTGTTAAAGATTTCATCAAGGACGTTGCAGTTAATGGAAACACGCTACAAAAGGTAAATGGACTCCTTGAAATGTTTGCAAATGTCTGCTCTGATGTTGCAAAGAGTCAGTCATGATCTTCTGACGACTGAGCAGCAAAATATATTTTTAGATAGCAGTTTTGTTTTCTGATACTATGGACATTCTTCGCACATATTAGTCGTATTGTAAATATTTTGTTTTGTCATATTTCACACTCATTAAATATAGAGTCTCGCATGAACATGGTAAAATATAGCCAGAAATTTACCCTAATAAATACATTTGTCGAAGAATGCGTGTATTCTGCACAATATCTTGTCATATTCTTAATCAACATAAATGAATTTAGTGAATCCGCGTTATCTTAGGATTCAAGTACATTATTTAGGGGGGGGGATCTGAAGTCTGGTATTACCGTACATTTAATCGTTGTTCTTTATCGGAAATAAGTTTGGTATTAATTTCATTTTCAGCTTTTTATAACTATCAGAATTATTGTAATAAACTAAATGATAAGTCTTGGACGTGAATCCTTATTTACAAATGTTAATAGTGCAGTGAATCTTTGTTTAAAACTGAGAGTATTAAAATTGGAGTGAATTTCTTTTTTATAAATTGAGTAAGAATAATGGATTGAATCTTTGTTTACAACTGAGTACAATCTAGTGGTGACTGAATCCCTCAGTTTTATTCGGTAATAATAGCGGTGGTGTTGAGCACCACAGTACGCCGGCAAAGTTGTTTTAGGAACACTTTACCTGTAAACAGCAGCAGGTGTAGGATATTTTTATTCTGGCAATACTAATATGCTCTAGGTACCAATAGCTGGGTCACCAACATATACAGGGGGGACACCAACTTGCCTCAGGCTTCAATATGTCCAAGGTATCAAGAAGCACAAGGCACCAACATTCCCACAGGCACTAATGCGCCTCATGCCAGATAAAATAAATATAGATCAGTGAACACTTGGGATGATGATGATAAATGATATTAATAATAATATATAATTAATAATTAATAATATATGGTAGCTCTTACCAAGTAAGGGTCTAGAAAAGGAATCAGGTTGGGTCCTTAGAAGGGTTGTGCAGCTCCAGTTCCTTGAATCAAAAAGCCCCTCGCTAGCACGTTGGGCGATTTAGAGAGAAAGAAACTGTGTTTTATGATTTACCAAGCACTAGGACCCTTTGGTCAATTAAAAACTAGTTCACAAGCAGGTTGCAGGTTTATACATATTTGATACTCCAAATTTACATTGTGTTGCTAAAACCATTTTATATTTTCATGATATATATGCAGCGGGGTACATGTCTCTCAGTGTATGTACAATGAGTGTTTACTTAATTCTCATTTTTGGGAATAAAGTGTTCATGTGCATTGGTGGGGTACATGTAACATGTAAACCACAGACCAGTTGGGGGGCACTGTGATTGCTTGCATTGTTGTTATTTCCGATTTCGTGAGTCAGCCTGCATGTAGTTTTAATGTTCATCTTATAGACTATAGGTTTCAAACCCAATTCATCAACTAATTCAACTTGCTACTATGGATTAATTACTGCGAATCATGCATGTTAAAATCACTATCATACGGTCGTCTTTAGCACAGAAACTAATATCGGTGCATCTTACTTGTTATTTTTCACACTTGGATAATCTATTTGGAAATCTTTATCCAGAATAACAGATCCCAAATGTTTGCCCTGTGTGCATAATTTCAACGTACTGGTTTTCTAATCATTCACACAAATCTCACCCCGGGACAAGTGGTTGGCCCGAAGCCTCGAGTACCATTGGCAGTTTGCCCTATTGACTCAAGGGAGTGTGCGAATTTTTAGGAGTGTGATAAAAAAGGAAAATTGAAAATATATGGGAAAAAAAAATGTCTATCTGACATAATTCTGACAACATTGTGATGTAATTAGCTTGTTTCTATCATATTTCTAAATAAGTTTTTTTCCAAAAATGTACTTTTTTGTTCTTCCTCGGTGGCAATTGTTTGTTTTTTTTTCTCTCCAAAATATTACGATTTTTATGATTGTTTTCATTCTAAATACATACATTGAACGTTCTGGAACTCCATTTCAATTCAGGGAATGATGATAATAGCTCTGCGCATGTGTGTTGGCAACCATGTGTGGAGCCTGTGTAACATACTGAAATGTGCGTGGCATGCCGTAGAGTTTTACAGGAAAACGGATTATATGTATAAATCAGGAATATGTTACTTGACATTATTTTCCCTCTTTGGGCAAAAAGTATTTATAGGAGTGTCATGATTTTTGCAAAGTTTATTGCAGTAATGTATGGTTTCTACTAGATGTAAATACAGGGATTTGCCATTCTTTTACCGCTTTGCTTTTAATGTTTTTTTTTTCTAGTAAAAATTCAACTTTTTTTTATAATGCAATCTACTGACATTTTTCGCTTCAAACGGCCGTTTATGCCAAGATTATCTATCCCTTACTTTTCAATCTGTGCCACTTGAACTTTGTACATCTTACCAATTTGTAGAAAAGGGAGAGATTTATGCCCATAGAATAGGGACTATTTTTTTTTCTATTTATCTTTTAAGGCAAAAGTGTCTAGGCTTCAATTTCTGTCTTAAATCACTATATAATGTTAATTGATATTGGTACAAAAATAAAAAAAAAATATTTCGCTGGGGATGACAACGTCAAATCTACGACTTCAAGGTGTGGCTGATCACATCGTCTTTCAAATCTCGCTACCGTTCTTGCCTACGTTCTCGTATTCGACTGAAGAAGCCTACTGTGTAGGCGAAATGTTTTCGGGATAAAGTTGCCTAACTGTTGCCTGTGTCTTTACCTACCAACCTGTCTGTATTGTATACCATTTGATTATTCACACTGTATGGACACTGCAACATACAATGGCATCTTCGGCAGAAAACACCTTGAGACAACTTTTTCTAATGTAAGAATTATTGGATCGTGAGAGGATCGGGATCTCTCAGTGGCTGCTTTCTAACTTAATTTACTCTGCACCTATCCTACTCTGACAGTATTTAAGTCTCCGCACTGTCGCTTGATCTTCAGATAGTTCCATACTATGGGATTGAACTTCTCCAGGCGAGGGATGACAACCTCAAATCTACGACTTCAAGGGTGTTGGGATGATGCATCGTCTTCATCTTCTCTACTGTTCCTGACCTTCTTTCTGTACTCGAGTGAAGAAAGCTACTGTGTAGGCGAAAAACGTTTCGGAATATAGTTGCCTAATCTGTCTTACCTAACAACCTCCCTCAGGCTTGGGTACCATAGTCCTCACTTGCTGATTCCTCAGGAAGAGCAAGGGTTTGATGCTCTGATAATCTAATCCTGTCTGTGTATTATTACGTTGGTGGGGTTTACCCCTCGTTGTGTTGGTATGGAGCTGTGAAACTGCATGACACTTTTAATAGGCTGTTTTCATATTTTTTTTTTTCAAAAGAGAATTATTAGTCGTGTAAGCAAATTAAATTATATACATAATATCTAAAAAAAAATTCTGTACCAGGAGGAAACTGAGGATTTTGTTAGGAAAAGCAACTTGACATAAACCATTACCACGGGCGGGATTGAACCCCGCGGTAAGAGGTTTCAAAACTCCAGACCGTTCGCGTTAGCCACTGGTCCAGCTAGCCACAATAAGATTCGTCCAACTAGGTATATTTCTACACATAAGAGGTTAGCATAGGCACCACTGTGACCACAAATGCAAGTTTACCGACGAATCTCTAGCAAGCGTGGCCGTGACGAACTCTAGCTCAAGTACCCTCCACTGCCGTCATCATGACTCACGAATCGTAATGACACGATTGCAACATAACCATTCCACGGGCGGGATTTGAACCCGCGTCTCGGCCACGGCTAGCTGGAGATTCGTCTGTAAAAAACTTGCATTTGTGGTCACCGTGGTGTGCATTTGCGTAACCTTCCTATGGTGTCTGAAATATACCTAGTTGGACGATTATTATGTGGCTAGCTGGGTCGAGTGGCTAACGCCACAGTCTGGAGTTCTGAGACTCTCTGACCGCGGGTTCAAATCCCGACTGTGGTATGGTTTGTTTGCAATCGTGTCATTACGATTTCGTGAGTAACATTGACATGATTACAGTGATGTATTGAACAGAAGGTAACGTGTGCTAGTAAGAACCGACAAAAGAACCATTTCCCAATTGTCCAAATGAGAGTGATTGCTGCCTCCGACTTCTGACCTTTGAGATTTACCCCATTTCTGCACACACGACCGACAAAATGCACTATAAATTAGAAAAAAAAAAAACGTACGTAAGTACAGATAAAAAATTACCCATCGTACGCATGCATTTAGCGATTAGCGGCTGCGGGCTTTACGAACCTTTCACATAAAACAAATACAATAATATCTTTATTTTACAAGTTACATCGTATAAGGTATACATCCTAGCTGACATCAATGACATGCTTGTTATGCTGAACATTTCAGGCAAATTAGGTCAGTTTTGTCTCAGGATACGACACAACAGTCGACTAACACCCAGGTAACCATTTTACTGATGGAGTGAACTAGTGGACAGTAATTTACACTTGTATTATCACAAAATACTTAAAACGATATGTTTAAAATCATTTAAAGGAATAGAAGGTATAACGAGAAATTTTCGAAATAGTAACAAGTATTTATTGTTAGGCCTAGCCTATATCCCATATACTTTTGTAATTGTGAGGCCTTTGAATGACATCCCTAACAAGTAAGGGAAAATCTGGTTATGAGATAATAAAATCTTTAATAAACCATGTAGATAAAAAAATGAAGATAATCTAAACAAAGTTTACCAGAATAAAAGAATGTTGTACAAACATACGATTCTACATTTTCATGCTAATATATTCCCACATCCGTTCATTTCGAGATCGGACCGTAAGTCGCGGAATATCTGCACTTAAAAAAATCTTAGCTCGAATGGGTGAACAGAAAGGAGAGAAATCTCATCGGATGCACACGTGTGCCGTTGGCAGACTGTTATAGAAAGTAAGGTGCCACGGCAGACACCCTAGAATGATATGCCATGGGTGTCACTGCAGACACCCAGTAGAAAGCAGGATTGACACAGCAGAATACCTATGAGAAGCAGGACGTGTGTCAGCAGGACACGCTACAAAGAAAGCAGGGATTGTCGCAGTAGCTGCTGACTAGAAACAGGGGTGCTACAGCCATACACTACAAGAAAGCAGAGGTGTGTCACAGCTGACACTACAAAAAACAGAAGGTGTACAGTAGTCACTACAAGAAAGCAGAGAAGTCACGCAGACACGTCAAGAAAAAAATGGGTGTCACAGGAAGAACATCAAGAAAAACAGGGTGTCACAGCAGACAATACAAAACGCAAGGAACGTCGCCAGCAGACCACAGTAAGAAAGCAAGGGGTGTCACAGCAGACACTACGAGAAAGCTGGGGGTTTCCGAGCAGACACTACAGAGAAACCAGGAGTGTTCAGTGCATACGTCTAAAGAATGCAGGGGTGTCACAGCAGACACTACAAGAAAGCAAGGGTTATCACGGCAGAAATTCAAGAAAGCAGGTGTTGCTCCAGCAGCACGGACGAAAGGCAAGGGCCCGTACAAACAGATACATCATGGGTGTCAAAACAGACAGTTTAAAATAGCAAGGGTGCCACAGGCAGACACTACAAGAAAGCAAGGGTTTGTCACACAGACAATTACGAAAAAAGCAGAGGGGTCAAGCAGACAGTACAAGACAGCAGTGTGTACAGCAGACAGTACAAGGACAGCGGTGTGGTTGTCACAGCAGATACAACAAGAAAAGCAGTTGTGTCACAGCGACACATCAAGAAAAGAGGTGAGTCACAGCAGACAATCAAGGAAAGAGGGGTGTTGTCACAGCGGACGTACAAGACGCAGGGGTGGCACTGCAGAACAGTCAAGACCAGCAGGGGTGTCACAGCAGACAGTATAAGAATAAGCAGGATGTCACAGCTGGCACATCAAAGAAAGAAGGTTTGGTCACAAGCAGACACATCAGGAAAGCAGAGGTTGTCACAGCAGGACACATCAAGAAAGCAGGTGAGTCACAGCAGACACATCAAGAAAGCAGGGGGTTGTTCAAAGGCGGACAGTACAAAGTCAGCCAGGGGTGGCTCCAGCAGACAGTTACATGACAGCAGGGGTGTCACAGCAGACAGTATATAAGAAAGCAGGAATGTCACAGCAGGCACATCAAGACAAGCAGGTGTGTCACAGCAGACACATCAAGAAAGTAGCAGGGTGTACAGAGACACTTTCACAAAGCAGAGGTGTCACAACAGACACGTCAAGAAGTAGCAGGGGTGTCACAGCTGACAAACTCAGGAAAGCAGGGCTTGTCACAGGCAGACACTACAAGAAAAGTAGGGGGTCGACAGCGGACATACCAAGGAAAGCATGGGTTTGTACAACAGACACTACGAAAAGCAGAGTTCACAGCAGACAGTACTAAGTCAGTAGGGGTGTCACAGCAGACATACAAGTAAGCCAGGTGTGTCACAACAGGGAAACATCAAGAAAGCAGGGTGTGTCACCGCAGACACATCAAGAAAGCAAGGGTGTCGCAGCAGACACATCAAGAAAGCAAGTGTGTTACAGAAGACACATCAAGAAAGCAAGGGGTTTGTCACAGCAGACTCATTCAAAGAAAAGCGGAGGGTGTCACTGCAGACAACATCAAGAAGCGGAAGTGTCACAGCAGACACATACAAGTAAGAAGTGTGTCACAGCAGACACATAGAAAGCAGGGGTTGTCAACGCGCACAGTACAAGACTGCAGGATGGCACAGCAGACAGTACAAGACAGCAGGGGTGTCACAGCAACTGTATAAGAAAGCAGGGGGTGTCACAGCAACACATCAAGGGAAAGCAGGTATGTCACAGCAGACAGTGCTCACAGCAGGGTGTGACCGCAGACAGTACAAGCAGCTGGAGTGTGCGGCATACAGTACAGACAGCAGGGTGTGTCTGCAACAGTACAAGACAGCAAGGGTGTCAAAGCAACACTGTACTAGACAGCAGGAATGTCACAGCAACACAGTACAAGACAGCAGGAGTGTCACCAGCTACACAGTTTACAAGACAGCAGGGGGGTCACTGCACACAGACAAGACAGACAGGAGTGTCACTACAAGGACCAGCAGCAGGTGTCAAGCCCAACAGTACTAGACAGAGGATGTCACAGCACGCAGTACAAGACAGCAGGAGTGTCACAGCACACAGTACAAGACAGCAGGGGTCACAGCACACAGTAACAAGCAGCTGGGTGTCACAGGGCACCACGTATAAGACAGCAGGGTTGTCACACTGGGGTCAGTTGCACTCTGAACATTGTTTTTATGGTAAAAAATATGTTGAAGCAAACAATGTGCGTGGGGGTTTACACTCTTGCTTCCCATTTATGTTTGTTAAGCGGCCGGAACGGAACTTCCGCACCTTTTAACATCCGGATATAAAAGACGCTGGTGAATTTCCTAACTAACCAAAATTCCGGGATTTTTTCCGTCGTTAACACTATAGGAGATGGCTGGAGCTCCGCCCTCGTAGAACTTTTTGCTGGCGAGAGCGGGGAAAGCGATTTAAATCTAGTCCGTAAGGATTATACTGATTTTTTTTCACTCTTTTAAGAGAGCAGCGTGATTTAACACGCACCAATGGGACAGGGTTTTTATATGATGCTTACGGAATGCACCAGAGATATCCATTTAACGTATGAGTGGTCCAGGATTCTCGCCCATTAGTCTTAGCTGAATTTTATGGTCGCTGAAGGGGTCAGGGCTGAAGGTAGGATGCTCAGTGATTTTGAAGCCACTTATCTACCACTCAGTATAAACTCAACACAGCCACCTTACCATAACCACGCAGCATTTTAATCAACACTGCAACTTACCATACCCACGCTGCTTATAAAACTCAACAGAGCCACCTACCATACCACGAGACATAGAAACTCAACACAGCCACTTACCAATACCCAGCTGCATATTATAATCAACACCTGCCACTACCATTACCCACGCAGCATATATAACTCAATCTGATCTAGGCCAAAATAAAGTCTCAGACATACGGTCGATGGATAGCAGGATGAATGACATTGACACAACGAGCCTTATTCCTACTCACCCCCAGGTGACTGTCAACCCCTAAAACTTTCCTATTTTCTGAGATGCTCCCCAGCCTCCTCAGCAGTCATAAACTCAAGGATTGACTATCCCTGAAGTCCATGCTAGAGAGTGTTATCGAATCTTTCCCTTGACGATGGACAGGTGGTTGCCCCCCAAAGCCCCTCACTTCCGGTCAGGCCTTGGAGGGCTAGGTGTACGCAGTCCTCCCAGATTGCTCTACCAGCTTTCCTATCCTCTTCCATTTGCATCATAACGAGTTGATAAGACAATTTCTTCCTGGACACACTCAGTGTCTCAGCAGGAATAGACAGAACCTAGCCCTATGTCAGTGCCATCACGAATGGGAGACTCTTGCTGCTTCCAGCACCAAACCCTAGTGCAAGCACTGGTCACAAACAGTCAAGCTGGGATAGCCCAATGCTGATAAGGTGCTTGCCAACTTGCTCAGGGCTTGCATCATCAGATAGGGAGATTGCCCGTCTCCAGGCTTGTGGTGCACATCACTCCGGGGACTTCCTCCAAACAGTTCCCATATCGGAATGGGGAACGCGACTCGACCAAGAACCCACTCGTTATTGCAGTGGCTCTGCGCCTTGCTGCCCAATTCACACTGAGATATGTTGTATTTGCGGCGAAGTGCAAGCAGACCAATACGGTATACATGGTTCCTCAAAAACTGTCCAAACCAAGGGCTGGCATGCAAGACACAATGAGGTCAACGACAACATTAAGAGAACCCTTGCTACAGCTGGATGCCCGGCCGACGAGGGAGCCACGATCACTGGCATACGCGAAAACACACAACACCCACAACCAAGCAAACAGCCCCGACGGGATCACCATCTATACTTGGAAAGAATGGCAAGCTCTTTGCATCGGGAATATACCTGTGTGTCCACACTGGCTGGCACCTATATCCATCACAGTGGGGCGACAGGGAGGAGCTGCTGACAAGGGAGGAGTTCAAGATCAGCATAGTACAGGGGACTTAGCCAACAGTATCAATTTGTCCCAGTGGGATCAGAGAACCTTGGGTCATGGGAAAAAAAATGCCACACGTTTCCTTAATGAAATTGGGCGTTCCAGACTCATCGGACACCACACCAGGGACCCTAGGGCGCCACCTTTCATGTTCCAAGCGCTCAGCGTCGCCATTCCCAGTGGGGGAAATGCTTGCTGCATACTTTGGTCACGTCCAGCATCGGAGGAGCTGGACGGAAATTCATCAATCTTTGATACATTGTGCCATTGTATTCACTGTTTATTGTTTTGTTCTGTAAATGTATTTTGTTTATTTATAATTGTTCACATAGAATATTAAATATAGGGGGTGGATAGGAGGAAGATAAATTATTCAAACAGCTCCGGGGGAGAAACCTTGAGGTTTTCCCGGAGGTACGTTTATTGTCTTTCTGAGGATTAGGGTCCCCTTTACAGCTATAGAGGTGGTAACTTCCCTATTAATATATATATATATTATATATATATATATTTTTATAATATATATATTATATATTTATTTTATATATATTTATTTTAATATATTATAATATATTATATTGTATATCATTTTTTTATACATATTTATATATATATATATTTATATATATATATTTGAGTTATACTATATATTTATATATATTTTAGATAATATATTCAGTTGACACGTGGTAAACAAACCTTACACTGGCGGGGATAGAACCGCGGGTTCTTACCCCAACCGTGGTAGTTGCGTTTGTTTGCATTAATGTCATTATCGATTTCGTGAGTCGTTCATTGAGGTGGTAAAGCTTTGCCATCCAGGGGTTTTATTACATCAACAGATAAGTTAAAAAATATTACCCCAAAATGTTGGATAAATGATTAGGAATTTGCAGAGATGATAACTGGATGCATTCAAAGGCCTAAGAACCACCTCTTCCTTATTAGTAACCTTCATGATGGGTGAGGGGGCTCTTGATCTAGGGAATTGGATTGTGCTCCAGTTCCCTGAATAAACCTGAAACTTCTTCATGCCCCACAGGCAGTGTATAATCAACGCACACATTTAGCGCTTCCACCCTTGATTATAATAATACTGAATTAGCAGTTTCCATTTTTATACTGCTGGTGTGCTCAACTTCCCACTCATAGTAGTGGGTACAAGTTGTTCTACGTAATTCTAGTTCTGTGTGCACCCCCCCTGCTGTAGTAATAACAGGACTGGTGGTAAACATAATCAACCTACTGGTACATGAAGCTCTGTGAGATCACAGTGAAGTAAACAGGTAGTTTAAGATAGAAACAGTACTAATTTTCTTAGAGGTAGTTGTACATGACCGTTTTTTCTATATTTTACATCTGTAATTCCAATGTCATTGTTTACCATAGAGTATTTTTTCTTCCATTTTCATGTATGGAGGGGCATGGAGGAGTGGAAAAGTAGGGAGAGTGTCTCCTGTTTTTCTAGCCTGGTATCTTGTAATCCCAAAGGTAATGCTTAGGTTAGTCCCCTTATCTAAGAAATATGTAGACTATCGTCCGATGACTTTCCGTGAGATCCATGAACTCCGATGAACTCACTCTCATGTTCCTCTAGTCGACCTTCTATCTCCCTCTTCCTTTCTCTCCCTCTTCCTCTTCTCTGTCTCCCTCTTCCTCTTCTCTCTCTCCCTCTTACCTCTTCTCTCGCTCCCTATCTCCTCTTCTTCTCTCCCTCTCTCTACTTCGCTTATTCACTTCTCTGTATGTGTTGTTAATTACTTTTCCGTCATTGTTAAAAGCACTCATCGCCCGTTTTGAACAATCTGTTCTCTTCCGTGCATCACCCAAGGAGGGTCCTGAAGAGAATGTTCACCTTTGGTTCTGTGTCACCCACAGTACTACTACGGTGTCTCCCGCAATACCTGCTGACGGTGTCACCCCACAGTTACCTGCTACGGTGTACCCCACAGTTCCTTCTACGGTGTCACCCCACAGTACCTTCTTCGGTGTCACCATACAGTACCCTTGCTCGGTGTTGTGCCAGTATCTGCTATGGTGTACCCACACAGCACCTGCTATGGTGTCACCCACAGTTCCTTACTACGGTTGGTAACCCCAACAGTACCTTCCTACGGTGTCACCCCACATTACCTTCTACGGTGTAACCCCTCAGTACCTTTCTACTGGTGTCACACCCACAGTACTTCTACGGTGTCACCCCACAGTACCTTCTTCGTTGTCACCCTACAGTACCTGCTACGGTGTTGCTGACAGTATCTGCTATGGGTGTAACCCCACAGTCCTGCTATGGTGTCACCCCACGTACCTACCCACGATGTCACCCAGCCAATACCTGCTACTGTGTTGACAGCAAGTATCTGTTTACGGTGTCACCCGCAGTATCTGCTACGGTGTCACCCCGTAGTATTCTGTACGGTGTCACCCACAGTATCTTCTCAGTGTCACCAGTAGCCTAACACCCCAGGTACCTATTTAACTGAAAGTGAGTTGACAAGACAGCAAGTGTCTTAGGAATTACGTCCTAATGTCTCCACCCGTTCTAGGTACCGAAACACCGACCAAATGTAGGTGAGCTGAGTGAGTTAGCAAACTGAGTTATTTTTCATTCCTCAGGGATCCTGAGATTTCATAAAACTCCTGGCTGGGCTGAGGGAGGTATGTCAATTTCTATGAAGTTCCAAACTTTAATGCAGAAAATTGCTCGTCTCTATATAACGGAAAATCGATCCTTTAATTAAAATCCTTTCCAAAGTTGTCAGTCGAATTAGCCTTCGTCTTTCTTCCTCCCCTGTCTACACACTATACTTTTCTCAGAACTCTCTTCTGTACTAGCAGTACTTCCATCTCTATTACTGCAGTCCCTCTTCAATGGCCTAAATGATCAGAGTTGGAATTTCGTAAGTTATTCTTTCGTTCAGAACCCACACATATGCCGTTCAATGGAGGTCAACTGCTTGAAAAATTTTCACATGGAAAAGAAAAATAAAACTTTTAATTCTGATATAAGATCAATTTGTCCGTTTGTGTAAATTGTGTGTTACGATATGTTTTTAACATGTATGCTTGCTGGACCTTTTATACCAGGGAAAATGTTAAACCTTAGAGGCTTTTTATACCTGATACGCTTTAAAAAACTATGCTTAGCCCTTTCAGGAGAGGAGGACGCTGATGAAGGTAATTGTTACTCAACTATAGGCAGGATCGATATTTTATTTATGCAAGAGCAATAGCCAAATTTATCTTACGTTTTTTTTAAAAGAAATAGATGATGCTCCAGTGGATAGTGAAACAATATTTGGTGGGCAATGTGGAGAAAAATCCATGTTGAGAGTTATTTTTTATAACTCTTGCAATTCATTAAGAGTTATTAATCTATAACCTTAGCATTCTTAAGAGTATTAATTATTACTCTTAGCTGTTTTAAGGAGTTATTTAATTATGATCTTAGCGTTCATTAAGGAACGAAGTATTTCAAGGTGGCACACAGTCAAGACAATGGTCATACAGAGGTGATTTTTGGACTCTGTAATATGGGACCATGGGGCAAACGAATGAATTTTAAACCTAGAACAGAACAAGGACTTAAGCAAGAAGAGTAAAAGTTGTGAGGAATAGTGGCCACAGGGACACACATTTTGTTCCATTATGTTGCATTGGATAGTTGTGAGAGATGGCCAATAGCTGACAACTGTCAGCCTTGTTTACACAACCATAGAGGACATTTGTAATGTATATACTCACACTATTTGTGGTTGCATGGGGCGGTTCATAGCTCCTGTCCCGCTCTTCATGATTGCTACTAGGTCCGTTCTCTTTCCTGACTCCATTGAGCTTTATCAAACTCGTCTTAAAACTATGTTATGGTTCCCGCCTCGACCTAGTCACTTTCCTGACAACTCTTTGAACTGAAGTGATACTTCCTAACATCCCTTTTATTCATCTGGAGTCTTCAGCTTCCAAATTGTGGGTCCCCTTGTTTTCTGTGCCCCATCTCTGGGAAACATCTGTCTTGACCACTTTGTCAATTTCGCTGCGCGAGGGTGTGCAGTCTTGTGTGTGTGTGTTAATCACCTAAATTGTAGTTGGCTGGGTCGAGAACTGAACGTACTCGGTCCTCTCTCTTCCGGCTTCCTGAAGCTTTATCATACCTCGTCTTAAAGCTAAGTATGGTTCCTGCCTCCACTACACTCGCTACGCCAGGACAGTTCCTCTCCTGACCAGCTCTGTAACTGAAGAACTGTTCCTAAACATCCCTGTGTACTCATCTGAGTCTTCAGGCTTACTAAGTGTGACCCCTTCTTTCGGTGACCCTTCTCTGGAACTTATTGTCTCTGTCCACCTTGTCTATTTCCCTGCGCAGTTATCTTAGTATGTCATTATCATGTCTCCCTATCCCTCCTGTCTCTACCAGTTGTAGTCTGGCGATTTCCTCAACCTTCTTCATAGGGACATTCCCCTAGCTATGGAAACTAACTGTCGCAAACCTTTGCACTTTCTCTAATTTCTTTACGTGCTTGACCCCGGTGTGGGGTCTCCAACTGGTGCTTGCATACTACAGTATGGCCTGACGTTTCAATGTGTACAGTGTCTTGAAAGTTCCTTAACTTAGGTATCGGAATGCTAATCTCAGGTTTCGTCAGGCGCCCATATGCTGTTATAGTTATCTGGCTGATTTGTGCTTCCGGAGACGTGTTCTGTGTTTATTAACGCCATGATCTTTCTCATTGAGCGAGGTTTGCAGTCGGTGGCCACCTAGCCTATACTCCCTCTGCGGTCTTCTTTGCTCTTCATCCAATCTTCATGTATTTGCATTTAGGCAGGAGTTGAATTCGAGAAGCCAGTTGCTGGACCACGTGTCTCAGCATCTCCAGCGTCTCCTTTGATGGTCTGCCTGATCCTATCTGATTTAATATCTCCTCTTTACTTCACAATCATCTGCGAATAGGGGACATACGCTGAGTATACACCCTACCTTCATTGTACCTTCACTTATACCAAATATAGCATGGTCATAGGGACGAACCCTGTGGGACCCCGCTCGTCCACAGGTGACCACTGGGAGTTACCCCCATTCATCTTCTTGTCTCGTTGTTGCTTCCCTGTCAGGCGATTCTCTGATCCATTGAAGTCCCATCCGTTATATGCGCCTGTTCCTCTTGTTTCTGCCACTAATCTCTAGTGAGGACTGTGTCGAATGACCCTTCTTCAGTCCAAGATGATGCAATCAACCCACCGTCGGTCTGTTCTGCTGTTACTTTTACTTAAAAAATGTGTGTGTGTGTGGTGTGTGTGTGTGTGTGTGTGGTGTTGTGTGTGTGTGTGGTTGTGTCGTGTGTGTGTGTGTGTGCCCTGTGTGTGTGTGTGTTGACGTGTGTTTTATATGTCAGAAAACTGAAAGTTTTAAGTGACAGTCAGGCACAGGTTACGGTTGAGGAGGACAGAAGCGAGTGTTGCCGGTGCACTCGCTGACTCTCAACCATCAGTATCCAGTACTAAGCCCTAAGAATCACTGTCTCATAAATAGTGAATAGATGGCGCAATGTGAAACATGTTCTGCTCATTGACTGTATGAAAAAGATGAATGACAGTCAATACTAACGAGTCGTGACAGCAGTAATGTGGACATAGACAGTTGTGAGAGTCATTTTAACAAGGGAAACGTTTTACCCTCCAAAGGGTTTTCAATCCCTCGGGAGATGGGGATGACGATAAACAATATTCCACTCCAATTCAAATAAATGAATGGAATTAACAGAGATAGAACCGGATAAAATCTTGCACTACATACCCTCTAGTGCACTGAGGGCATACAGTTCATGTACACTGCTAGTAGCAGTTGTACATTACCACTTCTGGTGAAATTTCCGTCTTTAGACGCTATCTTCAAGGGTAAACTTGAGCTAGACAGTAAGAACCTTGTGTCGTGCCAGAAGGCGCGCTGTAGGCAATGACCTTTCCTTGTAACTGGAGATGAATTTATGTGTGAGGTATTTCGTGTGTGGGGAAAACGGGAAAACAAAGTGTATGGAAAACTTTCCATGGGAATCTGAAGTTCAGTCATTGAAGACCGTGGTGTCTGTGGTCCAGACTCTAAAGTCAGATTGCGTAGACACTTTGACTGAGGACTAATAGCAGTGTTTAGATGAGGAGGTTTAGACAGGACTGAACCTTGTCAGTTAAGTGGCTTGAAGAACTTCTGTTCCTGTTAACAGTGCATGTACTTTGTTCAATTCTTAACCTTTAGTTATAACCTCCTCCCATTAGTTTAACTCTTTTAAAATTTATTTTTTTATCAATATTGCAAATACAACTTTGAACTTGATTAGCTTTTTGGGTAAAAAAAAAGAAGCTCAATTAAGTTTTAAGATATATTAGTATATAAGCTTACCTTTCAAAAATAAAAAAAATAGACTACTATTATTGTAATTTTAGATTTATTAAGGTGTTGCTGTATGAGATAGATACAATTTTTGAGTGGGATCACATACTTCTTTGTTTTGAAAAATATTATAATTATAAATCTTTTTATGTACACTGGTTCAGAATGCATAGTGACGGATCTACAAATTTTTTGTTTCCACACTTAAAAGCAGGTTGGAGAATCAAATTTAATGGACTGGACCTGGGGAGAGCTGTAACGCTTGGCTAGCACTTTACTTAGTCATTTCATGTAGTCAATGTGGCTTTGTTTCTGTGGACAGATTTTTATGTCCGTATACACAATGAGTTGTTATCATTAAATAACTGGTCATGGCATTTGGAAAAAAGGATTCATTCGGAATTGAAACACTTGTTATGAATGTTTAAATCACAATGTTTCCCAAGATTAAGGAAGGTGTGTGTGTTTTCATCTATTATTCCTATCATCCTGACTCATGAATGGGAGATTATTTTCAGAGGAAATGAATGGTGTGGATTGTACAGTTTGGCATCCACTCAAAAGGGTTCCCTGGTAGCCACAGGTGTCAACTTCAGGCACGGTGGATCAACTCTGGAAGTTAACAACGATGAGATGACACGGTGGATCAACTATGGAATCTAACAACGACTGGGATGGCACTGGTGGATCAACTACTGTGAATGTTAACGAATGAACTAGACCACTGACGTGGTTCAATTACTGTGAAGTTACGACTGAGCTGCAACATGCGACAAAACTACTTTTCCTTAACTCACAGTTTTCTTTTATCTTGAGAGTCTTTCTGAGGTGACGGACAAGCATTGTTAAAGATTTCATCAAGGACGTTGCAGTTAATGGAAACACGCTACAAAAGGTAAATGGACTCCTTGAAATGTTTGCAAATGTCTGCTCTGATGTTGCAAAGAGTCAGTCATGATCTTCTGACGACTGAGCAGCAAAATATATTTTTAGATAGCAGTTTTGTTTTCTGATACTATGGACATTCTTCGCACATATTAGTCGTATTGTAAATATTTTGTTTTGTCATATTTCACACTCATTAAATATAGAGTCTCGCATGAACATGGTAAAATATAGCCAGAAATTTACCCTAATAAATACATTTGTCGAAGAATGCGTGTATTCTGCACAATATCTTGTCATATTCTTAATCAACATAAATGAATTTAGTGAATCCGCGTTATCTTAGGATTCAAGTACATTATTTAGGGGGGGGGATCTGAAGTCTGGTATTACCGTACATTTAATCGTTGTTCTTTATCGGAAATAAGTTTGGTATTAATTTCATTTTCAGCTTTTTATAACTATCAGAATTATTGTAATAAACTAAATGATAAGTCTTGGACGTGAATCCTTATTTACAAATGTTAATAGTGCAGTGAATCTTTGTTTAAAACTGAGAGTATTAAAATTGGAGTGAATTTCTTTTTTATAAATTGAGTAAGAATAATGGATTGAATCTTTGTTTACAACTGAGTACAATCTAGTGGTGACTGAATCCCTCAGTTTTATTCGGTAATAATAGCGGTGGTGTTGAGCACCACAGTACGCCGGCAAAGTTGTTTTAGGAACACTTTACCTGTAAACAGCAGCAGGTGTAGGATATTTTTATTCTGGCAATACTAATATGCTCTAGGTACCAATAGCTGGGTCACCAACATATACAGGGGGGACACCAACTTGCCTCAGGCTTCAATATGTCCAAGGTATCAAGAAGCACAAGGCACCAACATTCCCACAGGCACTAATGCGCCTCATGCCAGATAAAATAAATATAGATCAGTGAACACTTGGGATGATGATGATAAATGATATTAATAATAATATATAATTAATAATTAATAATATATGGTAGCTCTTACCAAGTAAGGGTCTAGAAAAGGAATCAGGTTGGGTCCTTAGAAGGGTTGTGCAGCTCCAGTTCCTTGAATCAAAAAGCCCCTCGCTAGCACGTTGGGCGATTTAGAGAGAAAGAAACTGTGTTTTATGATTTACCAAGCACTAGGACCCTTTGGTCAATTAAAAACTAGTTCACAAGCAGGTTGCAGGTTTATACATATTTGATACTCCAAATTTACATTGTGTTGCTAAAACCATTTTATATTTTCATGATATATATGCAGCGGGGTACATGTCTCTCAGTGTATGTACAATGAGTGTTTACTTAATTCTCATTTTTGGGAATAAAGTGTTCATGTGCATTGGTGGGGTACATGTAACATGTAAACCACAGACCAGTTGGGGGGCACTGTGATTGCTTGCATTGTTGTTATTTCCGATTTCGTGAGTCAGCCTGCATGTAGTTTTAATGTTCATCTTATAGACTATAGGTTTCAAACCCAATTCATCAACTAATTCAACTTGCTACTATGGATTAATTACTGCGAATCATGCATGTTAAAATCACTATCATACGGTCGTCTTTAGCACAGAAACTAATATCGGTGCATCTTACTTGTTATTTTTCACACTTGGATAATCTATTTGGAAATCTTTATCCAGAATAACAGATCCCAAATGTTTGCCCTGTGTGCATAATTTCAACGTACTGGTTTTCTAATCATTCACACAAATCTCACCCCGGGACAAGTGGTTGGCCCGAAGCCTCGAGTACCATTGGCAGTTTGCCCTATTGACTCAAGGGAGTGTGCGAATTTTTAGGAGTGTGATAAAAAAGGAAAATTGAAAATATATGGGAAAAAAAAATGTCTATCTGACATAATTCTGACAACATTGTGATGTAATTAGCTTGTTTCTATCATATTTCTAAATAAGTTTTTTTCCAAAAATGTACTTTTTTGTTCTTCCTCGGTGGCAATTGTTTGTTTTTTTTTCTCTCCAAAATATTACGATTTTTATGATTGTTTTCATTCTAAATACATACATTGAACGTTCTGGAACTCCATTTCAATTCAGGGAATGATGATAATAGCTCTGCGCATGTGTGTTGGCAACCATGTGTGGAGCCTGTGTAACATACTGAAATGTGCGTGGCATGCCGTAGAGTTTTACAGGAAAACGGATTATATGTATAAATCAGGAATATGTTACTTGACATTATTTTCCCTCTTTGGGCAAAAAGTATTTATAGGAGTGTCATGATTTTTGCAAAGTTTATTGCAGTAATGTATGGTTTCTACTAGATGTAAATACAGGGATTTGCCATTCTTTTACCGCTTTGCTTTTAATGTTTTTTTTTTCTAGTAAAAATTCAACTTTTTTTTATAATGCAATCTACTGACATTTTTCGCTTCAAACGGCCGTTTATGCCAAGATTATCTATCCCTTACTTTTCAATCTGTGCCACTTGAACTTTGTACATCTTACCAATTTGTAGAAAAGGGAGAGATTTATGCCCATAGAATAGGGACTATTTTTTTTTCTATTTATCTTTTAAGGCAAAAGTGTCTAGGCTTCAATTTCTGTCTTAAATCACTATATAATGTTAATTGATATTGGTACAAAAATAAAAAAAAAATATTTCGCTGGGGATGACAACGTCAAATCTACGACTTCAAGGTGTGGCTGATCACATCGTCTTTCAAATCTCGCTACCGTTCTTGCCTACGTTCTCGTATTCGACTGAAGAAGCCTACTGTGTAGGCGAAATGTTTTCGGGATAAAGTTGCCTAACTGTTGCCTGTGTCTTTACCTACCAACCTGTCTGTATTGTATACCATTTGATTATTCACACTGTATGGACACTGCAACATACAATGGCATCTTCGGCAGAAAACACCTTGAGACAACTTTTTCTAATGTAAGAATTATTGGATCGTGAGAGGATCGGGATCTCTCAGTGGCTGCTTTCTAACTTAATTTACTCTGCACCTATCCTACTCTGACAGTATTTAAGTCTCCGCACTGTCGCTTGATCTTCAGATAGTTCCATACTATGGGATTGAACTTCTCCAGGCGAGGGATGACAACCTCAAATCTACGACTTCAAGGGTGTTGGGATGATGCATCGTCTTCATCTTCTCTACTGTTCCTGACCTTCTTTCTGTACTCGAGTGAAGAAAGCTACTGTGTAGGCGAAAAACGTTTCGGAATATAGTTGCCTAATCTGTCTTACCTAACAACCTCCCTCAGGCTTGGGTACCATAGTCCTCACTTGCTGATTCCTCAGGAAGAGCAAGGGTTTGATGCTCTGATAATCTAATCCTGTCTGTGTATTATTACGTTGGTGGGGTTTACCCCTCGTTGTGTTGGTATGGAGCTGTGAAACTGCATGACACTTTTAATAGGCTGTTTTCATATTTTTTTTTTTCAAAAGAGAATTATTAGTCGTGTAAGCAAATTAAATTATATACATAATATCTAAAAAAAAATTCTGTACCAGGAGGAAACTGAGGATTTTGTTAGGAAAAGCAACTTGACATAAACCATTACCACGGGCGGGATTGAACCCCGCGGTAAGAGGTTTCAAAACTCCAGACCGTTCGCGTTAGCCACTGGTCCAGCTAGCCACAATAAGATTCGTCCAACTAGGTATATTTCTACACATAAGAGGTTAGCATAGGCACCACTGTGACCACAAATGCAAGTTTACCGACGAATCTCTAGCAAGCGTGGCCGTGACGAACTCTAGCTCAAGTACCCTCCACTGCCGTCATCATGACTCACGAATCGTAATGACACGATTGCAACATAACCATTCCACGGGCGGGATTTGAACCCGCGTCTCGGCCACGGCTAGCTGGAGATTCGTCTGTAAAAAACTTGCATTTGTGGTCACCGTGGTGTGCATTTGCGTAACCTTCCTATGGTGTCTGAAATATACCTAGTTGGACGATTATTATGTGGCTAGCTGGGTCGAGTGGCTAACGCCACAGTCTGGAGTTCTGAGACTCTCTGACCGCGGGTTCAAATCCCGACTGTGGTATGGTTTGTTTGCAATCGTGTCATTACGATTTCGTGAGTAACATTGACATGATTACAGTGATGTATTGAACAGAAGGTAACGTGTGCTAGTAAGAACCGACAAAAGAACCATTTCCCAATTGTCCAAATGAGAGTGATTGCTGCCTCCGACTTCTGACCTTTGAGATTTACCCCATTTCTGCACACACGACCGACAAAATGCACTATAAATTAGAAAAAAAAAAAACGTACGTAAGTACAGATAAAAAATTACCCATCGTACGCATGCATTTAGCGATTAGCGGCTGCGGGCTTTACGAACCTTTCACATAAAACAAATACAATAATATCTTTATTTTACAAGTTACATCGTATAAGGTATACATCCTAGCTGACATCAATGACATGCTTGTTATGCTGAACATTTCAGGCAAATTAGGTCAGTTTTGTCTCAGGATACGACACAACAGTCGACTAACACCCAGGTAACCATTTTACTGATGGAGTGAACTAGTGGACAGTAATTTACACTTGTATTATCACAAAATACTTAAAACGATATGTTTAAAATCATTTAAAGGAATAGAAGGTATAACGAGAAATTTTCGAAATAGTAACAAGTATTTATTGTTAGGCCTAGCCTATATCCCATATACTTTTGTAATTGTGAGGCCTTTGAATGACATCCCTAACAAGTAAGGGAAAATCTGGTTATGAGATAATAAAATCTTTAATAAACCATGTAGATAAAAAAATGAAGATAATCTAAACAAAGTTTACCAGAATAAAAGAATGTTGTACAAACATACGATTCTACATTTTCATGCTAATATATTCCCACATCCGTTCATTTCGAGATCGGACCGTAAGTCGCGGAATATCTGCACTTAAAAAAATCTTAGCTCGAATGGGTGAACAGAAAGGAGAGAAATCTCATCGGATGCACACGTGTGCCGTTGGCAGACTGTTATAGAAAGTAAGGTGCCACGGCAGACACCCTAGAATGATATGCCATGGGTGTCACTGCAGACACCCAGTAGAAAGCAGGATTGACACAGCAGAATACCTATGAGAAGCAGGACGTGTGTCAGCAGGACACGCTACAAAGAAAGCAGGGATTGTCGCAGTAGCTGCTGACTAGAAACAGGGGTGCTACAGCCATACACTACAAGAAAGCAGAGGTGTGTCACAGCTGACACTACAAAAAACAGAAGGTGTACAGTAGTCACTACAAGAAAGCAGAGAAGTCACGCAGACACGTCAAGAAAAAAATGGGTGTCACAGGAAGAACATCAAGAAAAACAGGGTGTCACAGCAGACAATACAAAACGCAAGGAACGTCGCCAGCAGACCACAGTAAGAAAGCAAGGGGTGTCACAGCAGACACTACGAGAAAGCTGGGGGTTTCCGAGCAGACACTACAGAGAAACCAGGAGTGTTCAGTGCATACGTCTAAAGAATGCAGGGGTGTCACAGCAGACACTACAAGAAAGCAAGGGTTATCACGGCAGAAATTCAAGAAAGCAGGTGTTGCTCCAGCAGCACGGACGAAAGGCAAGGGCCCGTACAAACAGATACATCATGGGTGTCAAAACAGACAGTTTAAAATAGCAAGGGTGCCACAGGCAGACACTACAAGAAAGCAAGGGTTTGTCACACAGACAATTACGAAAAAAGCAGAGGGGTCAAGCAGACAGTACAAGACAGCAGTGTGTACAGCAGACAGTACAAGGACAGCGGTGTGGTTGTCACAGCAGATACAACAAGAAAAGCAGTTGTGTCACAGCGACACATCAAGAAAAGAGGTGAGTCACAGCAGACAATCAAGGAAAGAGGGGTGTTGTCACAGCGGACGTACAAGACGCAGGGGTGGCACTGCAGAACAGTCAAGACCAGCAGGGGTGTCACAGCAGACAGTATAAGAATAAGCAGGATGTCACAGCTGGCACATCAAAGAAAGAAGGTTTGGTCACAAGCAGACACATCAGGAAAGCAGAGGTTGTCACAGCAGGACACATCAAGAAAGCAGGTGAGTCACAGCAGACACATCAAGAAAGCAGGGGGTTGTTCAAAGGCGGACAGTACAAAGTCAGCCAGGGGTGGCTCCAGCAGACAGTTACATGACAGCAGGGGTGTCACAGCAGACAGTATATAAGAAAGCAGGAATGTCACAGCAGGCACATCAAGACAAGCAGGTGTGTCACAGCAGACACATCAAGAAAGTAGCAGGGTGTACAGAGACACTTTCACAAAGCAGAGGTGTCACAACAGACACGTCAAGAAGTAGCAGGGGTGTCACAGCTGACAAACTCAGGAAAGCAGGGCTTGTCACAGGCAGACACTACAAGAAAAGTAGGGGGTCGACAGCGGACATACCAAGGAAAGCATGGGTTTGTACAACAGACACTACGAAAAGCAGAGTTCACAGCAGACAGTACTAAGTCAGTAGGGGTGTCACAGCAGACATACAAGTAAGCCAGGTGTGTCACAACAGGGAAACATCAAGAAAGCAGGGTGTGTCACCGCAGACACATCAAGAAAGCAAGGGTGTCGCAGCAGACACATCAAGAAAGCAAGTGTGTTACAGAAGACACATCAAGAAAGCAAGGGGTTTGTCACAGCAGACTCATTCAAAGAAAAGCGGAGGGTGTCACTGCAGACAACATCAAGAAGCGGAAGTGTCACAGCAGACACATACAAGTAAGAAGTGTGTCACAGCAGACACATAGAAAGCAGGGGTTGTCAACGCGCACAGTACAAGACTGCAGGATGGCACAGCAGACAGTACAAGACAGCAGGGGTGTCACAGCAACTGTATAAGAAAGCAGGGGGTGTCACAGCAACACATCAAGGGAAAGCAGGTATGTCACAGCAGACAGTGCTCACAGCAGGGTGTGACCGCAGACAGTACAAGCAGCTGGAGTGTGCGGCATACAGTACAGACAGCAGGGTGTGTCTGCAACAGTACAAGACAGCAAGGGTGTCAAAGCAACACTGTACTAGACAGCAGGAATGTCACAGCAACACAGTACAAGACAGCAGGAGTGTCACCAGCTACACAGTTTACAAGACAGCAGGGGGGTCACTGCACACAGACAAGACAGACAGGAGTGTCACTACAAGGACCAGCAGCAGGTGTCAAGCCCAACAGTACTAGACAGAGGATGTCACAGCACGCAGTACAAGACAGCAGGAGTGTCACAGCACACAGTACAAGACAGCAGGGGTCACAGCACACAGTAACAAGCAGCTGGGTGTCACAGGGCACCACGTATAAGACAGCAGGGTTGTCACACTGGGGTCAGTTGCACTCTGAACATTGTTTTTATGGTAAAAAATATGTTGAAGCAAACAATGTGCGTGGGGGTTTACACTCTTGCTTCCCATTTATGTTTGTTAAGCGGCCGGAACGGAACTTCCGCACCTTTTAACATCCGGATATAAAAGACGCTGGTGAATTTCCTAACTAACCAAAATTCCGGGATTTTTTCCGTCGTTAACACTATAGGACCGCCCCCTGTGGGACCCCGCTCGGTCCAGGGCCCACTGTGATCATCTTTTTCGTACCATGACTCGTTTTTGCCTCCCTGTCAGGTATTTCTGATCCATTGCAGGCCCTTCCTGTTATAGCCCTGATCCAAGCTTCTGCACTAATCTCTTTGAGGAACTGTTAAAAGGGCCTTCTTGCAGTCCAAAAGATGAAATAAAACCCCCCCCCTCTCTCTCTTTCTTTACTTCTGTTATTTATATAAACTCCAGAAGGTTTGGACACAGGATTTGCCTTCCGTGAATCCGTGCTGGTTGGCATTTATCCCTCAGTTCCGTTCCAGGTGCTCCACCACTCTCCTCCTGATAATTTCTCCAAAATTTTTTGCATACTATACACTCAAACAAGGCAAAGTTTGGCCCTTTTCTTCCCTTTTTTAAAAATGGAATACTTTTTGCCGTCTTCCTACCTCGGTAGTTGCCCATTTTCCCAGGGATGTTTGAAGAGTGCCAAGTGGCACGCACAACTATCTGCCCCCCCTAAGACCCAGGGGGATGTTGTCTGGTTCCATTGCCTTTGAGTATCGATGTCCCTTGGGCATTTCTTAAACCTCCCCTCATCTGTATGTATGTCGTCCAACACTTTTTGGTGTTTCCCTGCTGGTGTCCCCACGGGTCTGCCCCCCCCAAGCCTTCCTGTCTCTACTGTAAATACTTTCCAAAAACCCCGTGTTGAGCTCCCACTACCCTTGATCGTTTCTTGTGAGTTCTCCCCTTTCTTTCCTCAGCCTATCACCTGGCCTTTACTGTTTTTTCTCCTAAGGGGCTATACAGCAGTTTCGGTCAGATTTGACTTTCGATGAATGTCGTTTTCATACTGTCGCTGGGCCCCCTCCTTATCTTGCAACTCGTTTTTTTGGCTCTTCTACTAATCTCCTTTTTTTTCCCTGGGTCCTAGGGCCTCCTGTACCTTTTCCATTCTCTGTTGCCTTAGTTTTTGCCTCCCTACCCCTTGGGGTAAACCAAGGACTCGTTTTGGGTTTTCCCTATTTTTTCCTTTTCCCCTTGGGAACAAAATTTTTCCTCTGCCCCCTTTGCACTTTGTTGCCCATATTCCATAAACTCTTTTACTGTTTTTTCCACCATTTCCTGTCCCACTGCACCCCTCAGGAATTTTCTCATACCTGTGTATTCCCCCCCCTTTTAATATTTTGGGCCTTCCCCTTCAGTTCCTTTTACCTTCTCCACTTGTAACTCTACTTATAGTAAAAACTCAAACCACAGATCGCTAGCTCCAAGGGGCCCTCAAATGATGTCCTAATGTCTGAACTGCTCAGGGGACACAAGATCCGTCTTGCTGGCTCATCCTCCCCTCTCTCTTGTTGTGTCCCTACATTTATGCATGGGGTTTTCAAGTACCACTCCAATTCTTGGCTCTCCATTTTTCGGGACCCCCCCATGGGGGGGCCCGGGTTTTTCCCATCGATCCCCTTTGGGGTTAAATCGCCCATTACCAGTAACTTTGCTCTGCCGAGGAGCTCTTCTTGCCACCTCACCGTGTGCCCCACCCCCTGTTTTTTTCTTCGACTCCTCTCTTGGCCTCCGCATTCTGTGGTGGGTTTAACATCACCCCAAATGACTACTTTAGTTCTCCGACTGAATTGTACCTACATTATCTCTTTCTCCAATCTGCCATGCCTTTTCCTTTCCTCAAATCCCCATCGGGTTTTTTAGCATGAAAACCCCCTCCTCCCCCTCACTACTCCAAAATTTCCTCGGATCTGATATCCTGTTGGGAAGATTGTGTCTGTTATTGTCTCACGATTTTTTGTTTTGTGTTGCAATGATGTCGGGGGTTTTTTCACTGTTCTTTCATTCCACTCCTCAGTTTTTTCATTATTCCATCCGCTTTTTTGTGTCCCAAACCTTTTAGTTTTCTTTTCTACTTTTGTGGTCAGCAAGAATTTGGGTTGGGGGGAGCAACCCTTTGGGGGGGCCTATAGGGGCTGTGGTGTAGGGGGGTTTTGTGTTTTGGGGGGGGGGGTCAAAATGCCCAAAAGGGACAGCTGTTGGGGGAGGTTTGTGAATGGGGTTTGGGTGGCAGAGGAGCAGTGAGTGGGTTGTAGTATATTTTCTCAGTTGCTTGGGAATTCGCGGGGGAGTTTTTGGTGGGAGATCTGTGGGGTGTTTTTTGCCCTTCCTCCTGTGCCCCTGGGTCCGCCATTTTCATTGCTTCCTTTTCCCCCTTCGTCTCTGTACCCTCTCGGAAACCCTTTTTCTTCTTGTGTTCTGTCGCGGTCGGGGGTATACCCGGGTCCCCTCTTTGCCCCTCGTCTTGTTTTCCCTCTTGCGAATCCTGGTTCGAACTGATTTTTCCCTTGAAAGTTATCTGAGGAACCGTACCTTTCCACTCGCAAAACCCAATTCTCTGAAAATTTGTCACCGGGGGTCATATTGCCCCCCCCTATTGTTTTCATGATCCTTCAATCTTTTTTTTTCTCCTCCTGTTTTATTTTTTTCCAAATTTGGGCCCCCTTTGGGCTTTTTGGAGCCCTAAAAAAAAACTGACCTCGCCCTTTCCTCCCCCCACTGATCTCCACTGCGTCCTCTGGGGCTTTTTTTTTTCCCTTTCCCATTGACATGTTCTTCCCTTTCATTCCCTGTCATATCTGAAACTTCTTTTCTCAGTGGACTTCTTTCCTGACCACTGTCCCTTGCACTGATTGGCTGTTAGAATCTCGCATAAGCATCCTTCATTTTTCTTGGGACCTTCATTTGACTTAGTGTGCTCGTCGCTTTTCCCCTGGCCCCACGTGGGTCTAAAGGGCCTTCAGTTGGGCATTCTCCTTTTGTTGCTTACCATCCCCTTTTGTCGCGCCTGACTTTGAATTTCCTGATGTCAACCTGAATTGTCATTTGTCTCTCAATTTTTTCGGGGTTTTGATTTCTCTTCTAAGCACTGATCCGCTTCTGCTGCTAAGACCTGTACTTCCCATTCCTGCACTCTTCACATCCGCTCCTCCATTTTCTTCCAAGCTCTACTATTTTCCCTTTCCCCACCTTCCTCCCTTTTTTGGAGCTCTAGCTCCAGTTTTTCCTCCCTGGTTCGTCCACCAGATCTTGGTTTTCCGTCCTCTAAGGCCCCCCATTGTTTTTTTTTTTTTTTTTTATTTTTTTTTACCACAGACAGAAGGCGAGAGGGAGAGGGTGTGGGGGGAAGAGAGAAGGGTAGAAAGAGGGGGAGAGAGGAGAGAGAAAGGGTAGAAAGGGGAGAGAGAGGGAGAGTATGGGGGGGAGGGATAAACCAAAAGGGGGGGGAGAAAATGGAGGAGGAGAAAAGGGGAGAGAGAGGTTGAAAGAGAGGAGAGGGAGAGGGGAGAAAAGAGAGAGAGAGGGAGAAAGGGGGGAAAAAGGCTATGAGAAGAGAAACCGAGGAGGGAAAAGGAAAGGTCGTGGGGGAAGGGGAGTCAAATTCCAAGGATCACTGTGGGGACTCACCTATTGTGGTTTCGGGGGGCGAGACCCACTCCCGGCCCCGAGTGGTATGTGTTCGCACGTGTGTGTGGGGGCACGTCAGTTGTTTATATGTCCCAGAAAAACAATTCACTTCTGTGTATCCGTAATACTAAAGAGATACCCCAACACTGAAGAATTCTAATAATTTTAATACTTGTGTGTTAACAAGTCATTCTTTCACCCAGTTTTTACTACCTTTTTTCTAAATGTTTAGAGGAGGGGGAGGGGGGGGGGGGAGAGAGAAAAGGGTAAAAAAGGGGAGAAAGAGAGAGAGAAAGGGTAGAAAGAGGGAAAGAGGGGAAGTATGGGGTAGGGATAAACCAAGGGGAGAGAGAGAAATGTGAGGGGGGGAAAAAAAGGGGAGAAGGGGGAAAAAAGAGGGGAGGGAAGAAAGAGAGAGAGAGGAAAAGGAGGGAAAGAGGTATTGAAGGGAAAACGCAGGAGGGGAAAGGTAAGAGGTCGGGGGGGGGGCGGTGTGTGTGTGTTGGGGGTGTGTGTGTGTGTGTGTGTGTGTGTGTGGGTTGGTGTGTCGTGTGTGTGTGTGTGTGTGTGGTGTGGTGTGCTTGGACATTTTTGGTGTTTTTTTGGGGGTGTGGTGTGTAAGGGTGTGTGTGGGGGTACATGGTGTGTGTGGGTGTGTGTGGTGTACATGTGTGTTGTGTGTGGTGTTTTGGGGGTTCTTGTGTGTGTGTGTGTGAATAAAAGACGATGAAAAAAAACGAAGAAATATGGGGTAGCGCAAAAGCTAAGAGCAAACAATGGTTTCCATAGTCCCACAGCTTCCTAAATGGGTTTCTCAAAGGGCCCCCCAAACTTCCTAATGGGGACTCTAGATAAAGTTATAAAGGCCATAGTGTTTTTCTTGGGCCATATCTATCAAGGGCCATAGGTTATCTTAGGTTCATAATGTTATATAAGGTCCATAGTGTTATCTTAGGTTTATAATGTTATAAAGCCATAGTGTTATCTTAGGCCATAGTTTTTTCTAAGGTCCAAGGGTTTCTTTGGTTCATAATTTTTATAAGGGGCCAAGTGTTATCTTAAAGGGCCATAGTGTTACAAAACCATAGTGTTATTTTAGGCTCAAGTGTTAACTAAGGTCCATATGTTATCTTGGTCCATAGTGTTTCTAAGGTCCATATGTTACTTAGGTCCATAGTGTTTTCTAAGGGCCATAGTTCATCTTAGGTCCATATTTATCTTAGGGCCATAGGTTTTTCTTGAATCAAACTTTGGTCCATAGTTTATCATAGGTACATATGGTATCTTGGTCCATAGTGTTATCTTACCCATAGTGTTTTCTTAGTCCCCAGTGCATCTTAGGACAATAGTGTCACTTTTGTCCAATGTTTCAAGTCAATATGTCACTTATTCCAATGTATTATCCCAAGTTTAAGTGTTATCTTAATTTATAGTGTTTGCCTAATCCCAAATGTTATCTTAGGTCCATGGTTGTTTAGGCCATAGTATTCTTAGCCAAAAGTTTAAAATTATGTCCACAGGTTTTTTCTTAGGTCAACAAGAGCACCTTTTACTTGTCTTCTAAGACAACTTTCTTCAGAACGAATTTTAAACAACTTCGCCAGTAAATTTAAAGACAAACATTGAAAAAAAAATTTCAATGATTTTAAACACTGAACTTGGAAAATTTTGTAAGATTTACCCGTTACTTAAATTTTCAAACTGGAAAAAGAAAGAAGAAACAAGAAATTATTAACTTCCATCAAAACTGGGCGAAACACCTCCCTTAAAATAGGAAACATGAAAAACTGTACCAACTGTGGGGACGATCTCCCGTGTTTTTTCACTCCCCACCAGGCAAGACTTCCTCTCACCCGCTCCCCCCCTTCACTCTCACCAGCTCCACACTTCACTCTCCCCCACTCCACACTTCACTCCACCACTCCACCTTCACTCTCACCACTCCACCTTCACTCTCACCACCCACCTCCCCTCACCACTCCACACTTTACTCTCACCACTCCAAAATTTTACTCTCACCACTCCACACTTCACTCCACCAGCCCACACTTCACTCTCACCAGCTCCACACTTTACTCTCACCAACCCACCTTCACTCCACCCGCTCCCACATTTTACTCTCTTCATTCCTTTGCTGTTTTTTTTTTTAAAAAAATTTCTTTTTTGTTTTGTTTTTTAATCTGAAAGTCCCCGAACATCCTACTTTCCCGCTGATAAAAAAAAAAAAAAAATAATCTGGGGTTTAACAAGATGTTTGTGAGTTTGGGGACGATTCGCCTATTACATTAGAAAAAAGTTCCCTAACAGAATGTTTATCCTTCAGGGAAAATCACAATTTGAAATAAAAATCCGTCAAGCAATACATGATAGGGTGCCTACAACAGATGCAGCGGGGGGACAGAGAGTGACACCTCGCCTCAAACTGAATAAAGGAAACCTAATGAAGTTTTACCTCCTAAAAAATTCTCTTATGCTTGTAGGACCTCAAAGAACTTACAAACATCTGAGCTGAAAACGGATTCAGTAAAATAATAACCGTTCAATTGAAAAAAAAATAAATGCCTAAAATGTTTACATGGAGTATAAATAATTTTTCAATGTGAAAACATGGGTATAATTTATAAGGATCATGTGGAACCAATTATTTAAAAATGAATCAAAACAACTTTTAAAAAAATTTTAAAAACTGAAAAAAAAATCAATTAAAAGTTATTCAAAAAAAATTAATACTTTTTAAATACTATAACAGAATAATATTCACTACGATTAAACTCACCCCAAACATTTAAAGTTAAGTATTATTTTAAACCCAAAAAATAGGACTGAAGAAATACCATTTTGGGGGCACAACATTCAGGTAAATACTGCTAAAAATTTTAAAAAACCAAAACATTACAACACAACATTTTTTTAACATTTTGCTTGACATTCTCACTCAAGAACATTACAACATAACACGTATTAACGAGTCCCTACTGTCCCCGTGTGCAAAACCCAACCCCCTTAATTCTATTTTATTTTTCTCCCTAACGTTTTTAGTGTGTGTGGTGTGTGTGTTGTGTGGGTTTTGTGTGGGTGTGTGTGGTAGGTGTGTGTGTAATGGTGTGTGAGTGGTTGGGTTTTGGGATGTGAGTGTACGTGTGTTGTATGTGTGTGTGTGTGGTGTGGTGTGTTGGTGTGTGTGTGTGTGTGTGGGG
>NW_026507244.1:0-16374 GCF_026875155.1 Cherax quadricarinatus
TTAACGCTACAGAAGGTACATAATGGGTCCAGGGACTGCACCTTAACATTATAGGGTATTAGTGGGTCCATGGACTGTTCTTAACGTTACCAGAGATACAATAATGGGATCCAGGGACTATGCTTCGTAACGCGTACAGATCGGTCACTTATGGGGCCACAGGCTGTTCTATCGTCTTAACAACGGTACAATAATGGGCTCCAGGGACTGTATCTTATCTGTTAACAGAGGTGCTTATGGGTCCAGGGAGTACCTTAACAATTATCCAGACGGTACACTAATGGGTCCCCAGGGACGGTATCTTATACATCTACAGCAGAGGGTACTTAATGGGTCCAGGCAGGACTGCTCTCTACACTATAGAGGAAATAGTGGGTCAAGGACTGTATCTTAACGTTACAGGAAGATACATAAAGGGGTCCAGGGACGGCATCTTACGTTAATACAGAGGTACATAATGGGTCCAAGGACTATTTCTTATACGTTACAGAGGTACTCATAATGGGGTCAGGGACTGTATCTTAACGTTACAGAAGGTACATAATTGGGTCTCCGGGAATGTACTTAAACATTACAGAGGTACATTAATGGGTCCAGAGGACTGTATCATAACGTTAATAAGGTACAGTTAATGGGTCCTGGGACTGTACCTAAACATTATAAGGTAATTAGTGGGTCTCATGGATGTATCTTAACGCTACAGAGTGACATAATGGGTTCCAAGGGACTGCATCTTAACGTTTAAAGAGGTTACTAATGGGTCCAAGGACTGTATCTTAACGTTACATGAGGTACTAATGGGTCCGGGATCTGATATCTTAGCACGTTATTAGATGGTACATAATGGGGTTCCATGGGACTGTATCTTACGCGTTACAGAGTGTACTATAAGGGGTGCAGGGACTGTATCTTAACGTTTACAGAGGGTTTCATAGATGGGTTCGCACGGACTGTATCTGAAACGTTACAGAGGTACATAATGGGTCCACGGACTGTTCTAAACGTCTACAGAAGGTACATAATGCGTTCCTAGCGATGTATTTAACGTTACAGAGGTACATAAGGTTCCAGGATGCCCCCACCCTCTATTTAATGTAATCGGTGGTAGACATAATGTCGTCCCACGGGACTGTACTTCTAACTTCAGAGGTATACATAATGGGTCCAGGGAACTGTAGCTTATACGGTACAGGAGGTACGCATAATGGGTTCCAGGGACGCTGTACTTTAACTTTTCAGAGGTAAATAATGGGTTCAGGGACTGTATCTTGAACGTTACAGAGGTACATATGGTCCAGGGACTGTACCTTACGTTACGGATGTTTCATAATGGGTTCCAGTGACTGTTATCTAACGTAACAGAGGTACATAAGGTCCAGGGGACTGTATCTTAACGTTTACAATGGTACATAATGGTTCAGGGAGCTGTACTTAGAACGTTACAGGAGGTACATAATGGGTCCAGGGACTGTTCTTAACGTTACTAGAGGTATCATTAAGGGATCCAGGGACCTGTGTATCTTAAACGTTACCTGAGGTACATAAATGGGTCCTCAAGGAACTGTATACTGTATAACGTTACAGACGGTAATCTAATGCGGGTCACAGCGGAATGCTATCGTAATGTTACCAGTCCCGGTTTCATAATGGGTCCAGAGGACGTGTACCTTAACACGTTACAGAGGTGCCTTAATGAGGTGCAGGGACTGTTCTTAATTACTACGTTACCTCGAGGGGTACTATAATGGGTCCAAGGGATGTACCGCTTAACGTTCAGAGGTACTTAAGGGTCAGGGACTGTACCTTAACTCTCGTTACAGAGGTACTTAATTGGTCCAGGGTCTGGGCCCCCAAAAGTGGTGACGAACTGAACAAGTTACCAAAGGGAATGAAACAATCCACAACAAATTAACTCTTCCTGCATAATAGAGTACTCAATAATAACCAGTTAAAATTGCGAATTTAATTTATGCTACGAACAAGAAATAAAATAAAATGCACAATATTAAAATAAAGTTGCAAAATTATTCAGTCAATAATAAAATTGTGACACACAATGTGGCTTAGAAATAGTTTATAAAAAACATCAAGATAATTGATATAAAGTAAGTCGTATCCGTAGTCGTGTGAATACTGGAGCAGATTGTTCCAGGACTTTGTCTGGAGTTTTGAGACTGTGTGATCGCGGGTTCTTAACCCTCCACCCGTGTATGGTTGGGTAACCACGTGGTGGACTGGTGTCCGGTGGCTGGCATTTGTGTGGGTGGTGTCTTTATTGGAGGCAGCTGGCTTATATAGCCTACATAATGAACAACAGGATGGTAATTTCCACCCAGGACCAGCATTTTACTGGCAGCAAAGACAGAACCGTACATTGGAGACAGTAACTCTAAGAGGAAAATCTGGCTTGACACTAACTTCTCTCTCAGCTGGGTGTTTTTTCTGGCTTAATCCCTCGACACTGGATGGCTGCTGATATGGTTGAATGCTTGCACACTGCAGGTATTTAAAGTAGGGATAGACGGCTGGTTTAACTGTGGCTCGGACTGTTAGGAGTCACCTGGACACTTGACTTGACTGGCTTTGGTCTTTCCAGATTTGCAAGATAACCCTGAATCAGCTCCTCGATGATCTGTATAATAAGCCACTAAGCTCAAAGGCATAGGAAGAACCAGGAGAATGTACGATAGATAATACTGGGGATGGGGCTTGGGCCCGTAGGCTACCAACGCTGGCACTACAATTGTACCGCCGGTCTCAGGTACAAATTTAAGCCCGCACTCACACCGCAACTTAAATCTTCCTACAGTTACCTGAATCACCGCTGTCAACATTTATTGTGAGGTTCGTCGCAAGGTGATAACAACAAGGTAGGTTTGTTTGGATGTGATGTAATGGTTTAGAAAATCGATATAAGGTTAAACCATGGCTTCTTCTGTCCAAAACAAAAGAAGGATGAAAGATAAGGTGAATAAGGCGCAATCACTATCCTGAGCACACCTGGAGTACGATGTGTTTAGTCCATCAATCCTGTAGGACAATTTCCAGCATATACTCGGGAGTTTATATCTGTAGTCAGGGTGAGCACAAAGAGGGGAGCGGAGTCACCATTGGATAAATCCACTGCGTATATAGAATCATGCTGTAGGTTTGGAAAATAGCTTGAGAGACATTAACTATACTCAATATCTGAAGACCTCGTGGCTCGTGTTTGCACAGATCTGATGCGATTTGAGTGTACGACAACACCGTTCAAGTTTGGCATGGAACAAGGCGCTACGCCACAACTGGGATTGTCTAAAACCTAAGTGATCTGCTCAAGTAACTGCTTAACATACCTCCACGATTTAAGAGAACCTTTTTAGCCATATGTTGAAGCACTGTGGCAGATACCCATGAAAGATATCGTATTATCAATTTCTCACCTGACACGTGAGTTCCTCAAATTTTAGAGTTTTGTTATTTGTCTGGAGCTAACCTTGATAGCGTTAATAACCAAGCACATGGCTTTATCAAACATGGTACTCTGTCTTATTGTATTGAGTTATGCCTTCATTCTTCATTTGCAGCTGTACACAGGAAGGTCGCGAGCATTGTGTTATATATATTGCTTCTAGAGTCTTGAAAAATCGCAGACTACTGTGAACATTGGGAAAGTTATGTGTTAGAATGTTTTCGTCAGCCTGTGGATCTTTATCAATACAGATGTCAAGGTTACAGAATGGAAGACAGTAGAACTATGTATCAAAATGATGAGGTAATCGTCCCTAGCTTGGCCTGGTTTGGAAGAACACCGTAGTTGTGAAGATTCTCCAGAATCTCTTCACTTATCTCTCGGCGTTCTTCACAACTCCAACTCGTAGGGCTGAGGACTGATTACCTCATATGCTGTCTAATTATAGTTCTACTGTCTTCCATTTATGTCCTTGGAAGTTGTCATTCAGATAAAGCCACTGGATGAACGAAACGTCTTCAAAAAGGTACCACAGATGTTGCACATGTGTCATAATCTCCAATTCTTGTCGGTACTGTACACTATTCTTGTACAAAGTGTCCTTATTTATATAATATTCCCAGTAGTTGATGTTGATGTTTAGTGACTCTTTGTTCTGTCTCACTGTTATACAGATAATTTAACTTTGTAAATATTGTACATAGCAGAGAAGGAATAGATAGGTAAAACAATAAAATACCCCGTTGTGAATTACTCTCTCTTTATTGCCAGGTTGCTCTTTATTGCCAGGTTGCTTTTTGCCTGACTTTATTTAAAGCCTTGAAGTTGCTACCTGTGTTCCTAATACTGATTTCTGTTGGGTAACAACAGGTGATTTGCTGTTGTAGATCCCCACCATAAACACCATAATTCACAGCTGGATACCTCAGACACTAGTAATGTTTTTTGAGCAACATAATCGCCTATTTTTTATATATGGAAAGTTGTAGCTTTTTAAATTTTGTTAATAATGTGTTGGATGAGACAGCTGATTTTTAAGTTGTAGTTAACGTGTATTTCTAAGAGTTTTTTTTTTTCCTCGAATTATCTTTCTGTGTGAATGATTTATTTATATATTATACTGAGTATAACTAGTTTTATTCCCAGTATTATAACCAAAACCAAACGCTAAACCCACCAGGGTCAAACAGCTGTTTTATCAGCAAACAACAAGTGTAAGTGTTCTCAAGAGCCCGTTCCTTGCTTCCTCTGTGTCATCTTCCAGTTTATATGGAAGATCTCAGTGTGGCTTTGTTTCACATACTCTACTAATATCGATAAAGATACAGTTACCCAACTATCTTCATCTTGTCAGTTACCAACTATCTCTATCTTGTCAGTTACCCTACTTTCTTTATCTTGTCAGTTACCCAACTATCTTTATCTTGTCAGTTACCCAACTATCTTTATCTTGTCAGTTGCCCAACTATCTTATCTTGTCAGTTGCCCACTATCTGTTATCTTGTCCAGTTACAGAACTAATCTCTATCTTGGTTATTTACCCAACTATCTGTATTCTGTCTGTTTTAGTGTTTTACGTCTAATCTCCAGGTTGGTTCCAGGAGGCCATAGATTACCATCTGGGTTCAGTTTAGTCTCTTACTAACTTACAGTTTTCAAAGGTGTTATTGCTCCTGTTCTTTCTGGATATCAAGTGGAATTATATTTGCAGTGTTTCATCCGTCTTACTGCTGCCATGTTTCCGTCAACTTGGTGGCTAAAGCTCTCGCTTCACACGGCGAGCGTCCAGGTTCGATTGTCGGTAAGGGTAGGAAACAATGGGGGTTTCCTTACACGATTGTTTCTATGTTCACCATCGCAGTTAAAATGAGTACCTGAGTGTTGTTGACTGTGTGGGTAGCATCTGGGGACATAACTGACTAATTTGCCCGAAATGCTCACATAACAAGCGGCTTTCTATTAGTAGTATGTCAGTGAGGTTTAGATAGCAATGGTCTGTATCCTATGTACTTGTACCTGCTTGTAAATAAAGATGTTATTATTATTATTTTTATTATTATTATTATTATTTATATTATTATATTATTATTATTATTATCATTATGATTATTTTTATTATTATTATTTTTATTATTTTATTATTATTATTATTTTTTATTTTATTATTATCATTATTATTATTATATTTATATCATTATTAATTTATTGTTATTATATCATTATTATTATTATATTAGTATTTATTATATTATTTTTAGTGTTATCATTATTATTATTTATTATTATTATTATTATTATTATTCTTATTATTAATTATTTATTATCATCATCATCTCATCATCATTATTATTATATTATGATTCTTATTAGTATCATCTATCATCATTATTATTATTATTATCATCATCATCATATTATTATTATTATTATTATTATCATTCATCATCTCATTATTATTATTATTATTATTAGTAATATTTATTGTAATTATTATTCAATATGTATTATTATTATTTATTATTATTATTATTATTATTATTATTTATTATATTATTATTATTATTAGCTATTATATTATTTATTATTATTTATTAATTATTTATTATTATTATTATTATTATTATTATTTTTATTATTATTATTGTTATCATTATTATTATATTTAATATTTTTGTTTATATGGGTTCTACAGTTTTTGTGCCTCCATCTGTACTCACTTTTTTCTTTATTTGCGTACATCTATTTATTTGGAATTTTTGTCATTATTTGTTAAGATTCCTTAAATGCATTTTGCTGCTCATGTTTTTCTCCTCATCTAGGTATCTTGATTGTACGATAAAGTTCTCTGTGAAAACCTGTCATTCTAGTTATCTTGCTCGTCCGAGTTAAATTTATTATCTACTCTTACTCTAATACTTTGTTCTAGAGACTTACTTCTACATTTAACTTATGTTCTGTTGTTATGTCATCTTCGAGTAGTCGCTTTAGTGTCTTTTATTTCTACGATTGTCATTCCTTCTGTGTTCTTTCCTGCTTAGTCTTGCATTACATAGTAGGTACGTCTACACCGGTGTGTATGGCTATCTACAAAAACCTAATATCATAGTAGGAACGTCTACACACGGTTTTTTGCTATCACACGGGCGGGGATAGAACCCGCGATCAGGGAGATCATATAAAAGTCATATGAGTCTGTGATCGCGGTTATCTATCCCCACCCGCTGGTCATGGTTTCAGAGTTTACCTAGTTAGAACACAGTCTCAGTGTTCGTGGATGTCCTCATTTGAGAGTACCTACATTGTGCTGCTACACTCTTCTAGGTTGTAATTACATTGTAGGAAAACCCAACAATGTGTGGCTACTTTACATGACTGTTACATATGGGCAACACTTCGCAGTATGCTACAGTCCTACTCTGTACGTATTTTACATTGAGAACACTAGAGCTGGTGCAGCTGCCTCTCGTTACTACATTTACAATATTGAGAATAATTAATTATAAGCGGTGAAATAATGTCAAGCTGGTGCCACCGGTAGACTGCAGTAAGCCTACTAGGAAATCGTGAAGCATTCCGGTGCTACTAACCTAGTTGTGGTTTAAAGGGGGTCTCAAAGCCATCTCCAGTCTACCTGGCCCGTCTTTCAACCGGAGCGCTACTCAACTCCTTCTATCCCCTGCTGCTGAGCTTCATTCTTACTCACCCTTTAAAGCAATGTACTCGGTATCCGTGCCTCCACGACAATCCTCCCTTTGCTAGGCTTATCCACTCCTGACGACTCTATGACTGATGAAAATACTTTCTAACATTCCCTTTGACTCATCTGGGTATTCATATTCCAAGTGTGACCCTTCTTTTCTGTGGTCACCCTCTTCAGGAAACATCCTGCTTCTGTCCACTCCTTGTCTATTCTCACGTCACAAGTATTTTTCATAAGCGCTCTACTCATGTCCTCCACCAAACCTCCTTGTCTCAGTGTCGCGCAATGGCGTTTTCCACTCTCCTTCACCTCTTCTTCGTCAGGAATCTTTCCACAGAGCTCTCTCGCGGATAATAACCATTGTCGCAATACCTTTGACTTTCTCTACCTTCTTAACGTGCTTGATAAGTGTTGGGTTCCAATCTGGTGCTCATTATATCATACTACTCAGTATGGGCAAGACGTACACGGTGTTACCTGTAGTACTGTGAACGATCCTTACTAAGGTATTGGAACGCTGCTTCTCAGGTTTGTCATAGGCGCCCGTATGCTGCAGGCAGTTATCTTGTTGATGTGTGCTTCCGGATACACGCTCGGTGTTATACTAACGCGATGTGTTATACTCATCGCGAGGTGTTGTTATACTCCGTGAGCGAGAGTTTGCAGTCGTTTGGCCAAACCTATCCTATACTCGGTCTGCTCGGTCTTCTTTGCCCTTCCCGATCTTCATGACTTTGCATTTTGGCGAGGTTAACTTCGAGAACTGCAGTTGCCGGACCAGGTTGTCTCCAGCCTGTCCAGGTCTCTCTGAGGTCCTGCCTGATCCTCATCCTGATTTAATTCTCATCATTAACTTCACATCGTCTGCGACCTAGGGACACTTTTGAGATCTAACCTACCATTCATGTCGGTCACTCATCATACACTAAAATAGCACTGGTCCTTCTTATAAAATCCAGGACGTTCGTGTGACACCAAGATTTGCCTTCCATGAAACTGTGCTGGTTGTTGTTTATGCTGTGTGTGTCTGTGGGTGTTTGTGGTTGTGTGTGTGTGTGTGTGTGTGTGTGTGTGGTGTGTGTGTGTGTGTGTGTTGTTGTGTGTGTGTGTGTGTGTGTGTGTGTGTGTGGACTCACCTAACTGTGGTTGCAGGGGGTTCGCGACTCAGTGTGAGTAACTATGGTAGCTTCAGACGTTTTGTTTCAACTCAAAAGATTATAATAATAATTTGATTAATATGTTTGTAGATGGTTCAGTTTACTGTGGTAGAAGGAAGAAGTGGTGGAAGAGAAGGAAGAAGAGGTGGAAGAGAAAGGGAAGGAAGAGGTGGAAGGAAGAGAAGGGCAAGAAGAGGTGGAAGAGGAAGAGGTAAAGAAGGTTGTGTTTCATGATGGTAATTGTTTACACTGGAGTTTACCTGGTGAGTGTTTCGGGGGTCAACGCCCCCGCTCGGCCGGTCTGTGACCAGGCTCTGGTGGATCAGCGCCTGATCAACCAGGTATTGCTGCTGGCTGACACGCAAAACCAGAACGTACGAGCCACAGCCCGGTGATCGGAACTGCCTTTAGTGCCTTGTTCAGTGCCAGTTGAAGACTGCCAGGTCTGTTGGTAATCCCCCTTATGTGTGCTGGGAGGCAGTTGAAACAGTGGGCGGTCCCCTGACACTTAGTGTATGGTCTCTTAACGTGCACTTAGAGACACCCGTTGTTTTTCATTGGGGGGATGGCTTGCATCGTCTGCCAAGTCTTTTGCTTTCGTAGACAGTGAGTGATTTTCGTGTGCAGTTCGGCACTAGGTACTATCCCTCTAGGATTTTCCAGGTGTATATAACCCATGTATCTCTATCCCTCCGTGCGTTCCAGGGCTATACAGGTTTAGCAAACCTCAAGCGCTCCAGTACATTGTAGGTGTTTTATCTCGTGTATGCACGCGCCGCTGAAAGTTCTCTTACATTCTTTAGGTCCGGCACATTCTCTCATCCTGCCTTGAATAAGGGGACTGTTAGATGTGCAGGCTATAATTTTCAGCACTAGATAGCAACAACAGTGACCTTGAAGTGTGTCATATGGGCCATTGGCCACCCTCCCTTGTTTTGAAGTTCTCATTATCCATCCTGTCATTTTCTAGCAGATGCGCATTGAATACAATGTTATGGTCCTTGAACGGTGAGATCCTCCCGAACTTAAATCACTCCCAGGTCTTTGGGACGTTGGTGGATCGCTCTATTTTTGTGGCCAGAATTTGTTTTGTACTCTGATGAAGAGTTCAATTTCTCATGTTTACATATCTGAGTAATGAAATGTATCATCGTTGCTACTTATTTTGTTTTCTGCAGCCCATGAAAGATTTGGTTGATGTCCGCTGGAGCCTTGCACGTATGTCTGCAATGGAAGACACTGTCATGCAGATTTCGGGTCGAGTGTCATTGCATAAGGAAGACTACGGTGCTGTGGCTGACATCCTTGTCTATGTCGGATTATGAGGATGAGGAACTAAGATGGGAGCTTAGTATGTGCCTTGTGAACAGAGCTTTTCACCTGTAGCTGCCTCGGACTTTACGCTCTCTGTTGAACGCGAGGCTACTCTGTGCTGGTGTTGTGCTTGGTGTTGTGGGAAGAATTTTGAGATCCATCAGCGCGCGGAGATATCGCCAGGGACGTTTTGCTGGGTGTTCGTTTATGGCGCGCTGGCATTTTGGTGCGCTTGTTACGCCATGGTGTCGCACTTGGTGCGCGGACTAGGTCTTTGCAAGAGTGCTTGTATGTATGTATTAGAGGCATCTCAATGGTTTTGGTCGTGGTCTGTGTAGGGGTGCAGATTTAAGGGCCACTTGTCGTAGTGAACCAGTAGGTTTGAGAGACAGGAGCGTACTGTTTATGACCCATGTTGCTCCTGGGTTGGTGTAAATGATGGGTTTACTAGATGGTGGTTGGGTGATCTGTGCTTTCTTAGGACCCGTTTCAAATCGTTTTTTTTGATGGATATGGGATTGTTAGTGCTATTGGTCTGGTAGTTCTTTGCTGTTGCTTGTACTGCCCCCTCTTTGGGGAGTGGGGCTATGTCTGTTGTTTGTTAGTAAAGACTGAGGTTACGAGCCCACCGGTGGTCCATGCTCCCTCTCATAGGATGGAAAAGGCTCGTGATACGGGGCTTCTTTCTTGCTGTTCTGTGATGAAACACAGTGTGTCCATGAGTCGGCCCTGTTTTTTTCTTACGGGCAGAGTGCCCCCAATGGGCAATGTCTTATCGCCTCGTTCTCACGAAGTCATTTGCGTCAGGATACACATCGATTAGGCTTGTGTTAATCTAAAATTATGGGGCTCTCTCATAAAAATAAATTCCATTTTGATCTTCCGACCTATCATCGTCTGGTTAGCGGCTTGCTAAAAACTGAGTCATACTTGGGACTTGAGTATGCTCACTCATTTCACCTTGCTGTCATACTGTGTAGGACCATTCTTGTTTATGTAGGGGCCCAATAAAAAACGTTGTTCCCCGTTTTTGTTTTTGGCATAGTAGAAAAAAAATTTTTGGGTTTCTTTCGTTTTGGGTGGGGGGTAGTGTTTTTTTGAGGAACTGTGAAGTGAAAGTAAAGGTTAGGGTCAGGGTTGGGTGATAAATGTGGTTGTAAGGGAATGGGAGGGTTTTGGATGAAGGGGTTTTGTGATTGTGGTGGTACTGTAATTGTGGTGTTTTGTCAAGGGGAAAAATAAGTGGGACCTTGGGGGAGTTTCGGTGCAAGAGGGAGACCCCAAATCTCTAACAAAACATTTTTTCCCAATGTAATAAAAAACTCACACACAAAAGGAAAAGTACAAATCGAAAAAATCTTTCGTGGGGTAAAATAAAATTTTTCCCAAAAGACAAAATAAGAAGCCACAAAGTGAAGAAAACCCAAGCAAAACAGAAAACACGCTAACGGGACCATAAAACAGCCTTTCTTGAAATACGTAAACCAAATTAATTTTTTAAAATTTTTATATCCCACTTTAAAAATTTCTCTAAAAAATATCCACACGGCGCCAAGCCACAAACAAAGACAAAACCAACAAAAGATTAGACATGCAAGGGGGCAACTGGTCGTACATGTGGTAGTTTCCCTGCAACTAAACAATAATAATCTGGGTAAAGTGAAAGTGGTGGTGGGGATGTAAAAGGGTTTTAAAATTTTGGCAGTTGAAATTTAAGTGGGGAATTTCAAAAAAATTAATTTGGTGGAATCAAAATATTAAGTGGTGGAAGTCAAAATAAATGTCATAAAAGTAGTAGTGGTGACGGTGAAAGGACAAACGGGTTTTGGGTAAAGGAACAAAATATAAGTGAAACATTTGGGGTTTTGGGAAAATGTTAGATAGTCAAAAAGTACACTGGACTGACAATGAGTCAAAGTATACACTGGACTTATGTTTAGTCAAGTATTTACACTGGACTGTTTAGACGAGTCAAGTAGTAAACGGGACTGATAGATGAGTCAATTTAGTACACGGGACTGATGATGATTTCAAGTAGTGCACGGGACTGATAATGAGTCAAAAATACACGGACGATAAAAATGAGTCAAGTAGTACACGGGAAATGATAGGTGAGTCAAGTAAAACATTTGGACTGATAGGTGGGAAATTTGTTGTGAAGTATTTAGATTTAAGGGTAACTCTGTCCCAATGTTTAAAAAATTTTTTTTTTTTGAGGGGGATATATGGAACTCACGAACAATCTTGGACTTCCCGTTTTTGGGGTTTTTTTTTTTGTGTTTTCCCCCTTTAACTGATTAACTTCTGATGTCCAAGAACACATGTCCCGTCTCAGTTTGTATCACATTGGGTTCACACATTTGGGGCCCCCCCCGGGGGGGGGGTTAAAATTCCTCGGCAAAGTGGGAATATTGTTTCATGTTTCCTTAGGGTTTAAAAAAGACACGTAAGAAAACCCACAAATAACATTTTTAAATTAGAAAACGTTTTGGGTCCGGGGAAACCTTTGGATCACTTCTAACATACAGGGAAAGGAAGAAAATTATATTTTGGGCCCGGAGAGTAGGTGTGACGCACGTGACCTGGGGAATGCCATAAAAAACTTTATAAGGGAGGAACACTGAAGAAGGCCTACGGGCCAACGGGAAAGTCCCCACAAAAACAACCTCCCTCATGATAGGACGGGCAAAACGGGGAAATTTCACGTACTCCGTTTTTTTGGGGTTTGGGGGCTGTTTTTTAAGTATCATGTTCCCAAAATTTTTTTTGAAATTTTTTTTAGTTTCCAGTTTTGCTTTCTATAGTGGGTGACGGCAAATTAGTGGGGCTTCTGGGAAACCGTCGGCGCCCTGGGGTCTTTTGGGTTGAAACGATTTGGGGCCTCATTCCAGTTAAACCCAAAACCCCCCGTGGAGTCTCTGGGAGGACACAGGCGTCCCTTTGACACGTCCCCCCTTTTAAAAGGGGGGCATTTCGATGCTCTTTTCAGGCGGAAATTTCCCTTTTTCCTCGACGTTCTAACTCAGGGAAATTCTCCCGAAAGTGAAAAAAATTCTTTTCAAAGTGAAATAAAAAACCCCCCAAACCCAAGGACGATCTTAAAACACTTTTTTTTCAAAAACCAAGACACCCGCACTAAGAGGGGAGTCCTCTTTGGTTTCTTCTTAAGCTCTTCGCATCCCCCACCCTTTTTTTTTCTAGAAGAAAATGCATTTACAAAAACAAAAAGCCTTTACACGCCCTTCAGTTCCCCCCCATTTCTCATCCGAATTTGGCAGACTCAAGGCACAAGCTATCCTCAAAAAAAACCGCCCATGGAACAGCCCCCTAAACAGTTCATAGATTCTCCCATGTGGCAAATTTGCCAGGGAAATACTCCAGGGCACTTACTAAAGAGAAAAATCAACGTTTCCCCCATAAACACATCACCCATCAAAGGACCCAAAAACGAAACGCAGCCCCCCCACCTCCCAACTTCTACAGCAGGCGTCCCCCGCTATCCCCTGTGGGTTTTTGTCCCCCAAAAAATATGTAGGCGAGACAGGCAGAGATCTTCAGTCCCCCCTGAATAGCAACGAAATGCCTCTAACAGAGACATGTAAGGTACGCATGGTCCTCCACAGAGCTCCACGGGGGATTTTTATGAACTGGAAAGAGGGACAACTCGTTCTCACCGAACCAAAACCCCAGAAAAGCCGGGCGGTGCCTAAAGCCTCACTAATCGCCGTCCCCCCGACACTTTTAGAAAGCAAAACTGAAACTACAAAATTTTAAAAAAATTGGATAAAATATACTTAAGCACACCAACCCAACAACACAGGAGCACGTGATTTTATCGCTGCCCGTCCTCCAAGGGGCGCGGAGGTTTTTTTTTTTGATGGGGGCCTGGGCCCGTAGGGGGGCCCGTAAGGCCTTTTTACAGGTTCCTCCATTTTATGTTCTTATGACATTCCTCAGTCAAAGTGCGTCACACCTCAAACCCCCGCCCATATAAAAAGGCTTTTCCCACCTCTGTATGTTAAAAAGGGGAACAAGGCCCAGGACCCCAAAAAGTTTTTCCCAATAAATAAAGTTATAGTGTTTGCTTTTCGGTCCCTTTCTAAACCCAACTTGTCGGTGAAAGGGTTTAAAACACATGTGCAACAACTGGGGAAAAATTTTTTGTATAGACGTTTTCCGCCATCCTTTTTTTTATCATTTCAGATTCTAGGGCCCTAATAGGAAGACAGAAAAAACTTTATACAAAAATGAGGGAATCAGTTCCCCTTTGGCCTTTTTGTTAGTGTTCACAGGGATGTGTTGGGAGGAGATTTTGGGGCCCAAAAGGGAAGGGAAAAACTGGGGGGCTTTTTTTTTTTAAAGGCGTCAGGGAATGGGAAAAGGGGAAACAGAAGAGGTCAAATCACTTTGGGAGGGGGCGGGATTCCCCAGTGGAGAAGGGCCTTCCCCCAAAAGATGGGTTAGTTGCAGCAAAACCTGAAGAAGGTCTTGTAGTGGGGGGGGGCCCGAACCAAGATTCCATGATTTTGCAGTGTCTTACAAGTTTTTGCAAAGAAAGGGAAAAAAAATACCGACAATATGAAAGTTAAGACACATGTGCAAAATCTGGATATCTTTATTGTTTGTAACGTTTCGGCCCCTCCAGTGGCTTTATCAATACAGATTCCCAGGGCATAATAAGGAAAACAGTAAAACTATATACAAAAGAAGAGGTAACAGTCCCCCGGTTTTGGAGTTAGTGTTCACAGCATCGTGGTGGAGGGGATTGGGGCAAAGGCAAGAAGACTGGGGCTTTTTATAGGCTCAGTGAATGGGACGGGGGCAGACGAGGTCAGTCATGGTGGCGGGATTCCCCATAAAAATTTTTTTCCCCAAAATTTGTTCCAGCCTGAAAAGGTCTTGTAAAGGGGGGGTCTAAAAAAATTCCATGTTTGCTGTCACAATTTCGAAAAGGATAAATCCCGAAAAAGGTTTAAGGGCACTGTCCTCGGGGCATTTTATGACGTTTCGCCATCCTCTTTTCTCTTTCTAGACTTAAAAGACGTGAACATATCAAAAGGATGAAAAATTCCTCCTTGGGGTTTTGTTCACGCTCTGGGGGAGAGATCTGGAAAAGCAAGGGATGGCGTTTTTTTACTAGGGGTACCAGAGGACTGGTCCTTTTATTTGGGGGGGGTTATTTTTTATCCCCTTTTTTGCACAACTTTTCAGCACTGCAACATCAGGGAAAATTGGTTCGAGGGCATCTAAAGACCTTCTTTTACGGCTGCTGCAACTAACCCCTCTCTTTGGGAAGGACCTCTTCCACTGGGAATCCCGCCTACCGGACTGACCTCGTCGCTGCCCGTCCCATTCACTGACGCCTAAAAAAGCGCCAGTCTTCTTGCCTTTGCTCCAGACTCTCCTCCACCACGATGCCCGTGAAAACTAACTCCAAGGCCGAGGGGCTGATTACCTCATCTTTTGTATATAGTTCTACTGTCTTCCTATTATGTCTAAACTTGTATTGATAAAGCCACTGGATGGCGAAACGTCTACTACAATAAAGATATCCAGATGTTGCACATGTGTCTTAACTTTCATATTGTCGGTATTTTATACCCTTTTTTTGCACAACTTGTCAGACACTGCAAAATCATGGAATCTTGGTTCAGAGGACATCTACAAGACCTTCTTCACGGCTGCTGCAACTAACCCATCTCTTGGGAAGACCTACTTCCACTGGGGGAAACCCGCCTACCAGTGACTGACCTCGTCGCTTCCCGTCCCATTCACTGACGCCTATAAAAAGCGCCAGTCTTCTTGCCTTTGCTCCAGACTCTCCTCCACCACGATGCTGTAACACTAACTCCAAGGCCGAGGGACTGATTACCTCATCTTTTTGTATATAGTTCTACTGTCTTCCTATTATGTCCTAGAATCTGTATTGATAAAGCCACTGGATGGCGAAACGTCTACTACAATAAAGATATCCAGATGTTTCACATGTTGTCCTTAACTTTCATATTGTCGGTATTTTTATACCCTTTTTTTGCACAACTTGTCAGACATGCAACATCATGGAATCTTTGGGTTCAGAGGACATCAAACAAGACTTCTTACGCTGCTGCAACTAACCCCCTCTCTTTTGGAAGGACCTACTTTCCACTGGGAAACCCGCTACCCTACTGACTCGTCTCTGTCCCGTCCCATTCACTGACGCCTATAAAAAGCGCCAGTCTTCTTGCCTTGCTCCAGACTCTCCTCCACCCGATGCTGTGAACACTAACTCCAGGCCAGGACTGATTACCTCATCTTTTGTATATAGTTACTGCTTCCTATTATGTTCCTAGAATTTTTATTGATAAAACCCTGGTGGCGAAACGTCACTACAATAAAGATATTAAATGTTGCACATGTTCTTAACTTTCAATGCGGGATTTTATCCCTTTCTTTTTCACAACTTTCGAAAACCAAGGAACTTTTTTCCTTACGCCTTCTTCACCTGCGAATAACCATCCTTTTTGGGAAGGCCTTTCCCCTGGGGGAAATTCCCAGTGACACCCGCTTTTTCCCCCCCCAGACCCTATAAAAAAGGGCCCGTTTCTTGCCTTTTTCCCCGACCCCCCTTCCAACATGCGTGAAACTTCTCCCGGCCCGGGGAAAATATTACCCCTTTTTGTAAATTTCTAAATTTTTTCCCTATTTTTGTCCTAAATTTATTGGAAAACCCCTATGGCGAAAGTTATAAATAAAGAAAAAGATTTTTT
>NW_026507245.1:0-45298 GCF_026875155.1 Cherax quadricarinatus
ATATAATAAACACGATCAAAAACATAAAAGATGATAAATACACCCCACAATAGAATAAATAAACAAAAAATATGAGATGTGGTAGCCAGATAGCTTGTACAAGTGACGCCAAGAATAACATTTTCTCTAATCAAACTTAAGAGAAAATGTGTTACTGGGGTAACTGTAGAAATTATTCCTTCGTATGAAATGTAAGTAAGTTTATTCAGGTATATACAAATACAGTTACATAGATTATCATACATAACAACATATGTTTAGGAACCTAGGATAACCCAAAAAAGTCTGAGTGACTTATTTCCATTGCCTTCACTCAGAGCATCATTTCTTCTCAAAATGATGTTACATGAGAATGGGAGTGTTCTTCTTTATTTATTCTACGTATCAATTAGAGACAACCTGTACACAATGAAACTTGTACACAAACCAGACGTTTACACTTTGTTTACAAAACTTACCTTCGCCTGGTTTTTTTACATAACTCTGCGCCTGAAACTCTCTATGCACTCATTCTTTCTCTCTCTCATTTATTCGTTTTATCTCATTTTCTTACTCCTGACCCTACATTAAGACTACAAATATTTTAAGGTAAGTAATGAGTGAACTGTATTACATTTTATCGCTCTGGGATGCTTAAATGTAATAGAATATTATGTGTAGGTGGGTTGGCCTGGTATGGTAGCCCGGCTGACTACCATACATACCACACTTGATTTTTTACAATAAAATACTACTCATCTCACCCTATATTTTAAGGTAAGTAATGAGTGAACTGAAATATACATTTTTATCGCTCTGGATGCTTAAATATCATAGAATGTATGTTGGGGGTGGGGTGGCCTGGTATGGTAGCCTGGCTGACTACCATACATACCACATTTTGATTTCTTACAATAAATACAAACTTCTCACCCTAGATTAAGACTATAAATAATTAAGGTAAGTAATGAGTGCACTATGTGTGTATTGTACTTTTTTATTGTTTTTTGATGGCCTGGTCCTATTGCTGACTTAATATATGTTAGTGTAAACTTGTTATCTAGGGGTTTTGTATGCATTTGTAAGTGGAAAAAAAGGGTGTTCCACTTTACGGCGGTAGCCTGGAACCTAACCAGCCATATAAGTGGGGCCCTACTGTATGCAGTCATGAATGGGTTGACATTATTTATACAATTATTACAATATTGCAGTAGTCTGCTTTGCAGTAAATCTTGCAGTTTTTGTTTGAATAAAAATTCAAAATAGAAAGCAAGTGGAATATCAGAGGGGCCTGGAGACGTGACTGATGAACAATAAAATGTTATTTTAGAGCCAGGAATGTCTGCATTGTTCATTCTGGACCCTATTTTGAAATTGTCGTTTTTTTTTAATTTTCGTGAAATTGGCCAAATTGCAAATTTCTGACCATGTTATTGGGTCGTTGAAATCGGTAAATGGGCAGTTTCTTGTACTCAGTCGACATAAAAAATGGAGTTGTAAAGAAATAGCTGTAAGTTTGGTCGACTGGAATAATGGAATTAGCCGAAAATACAGCTCAAAGTGGGCGAAATCGCTGATTCATAAATATTGCCAAGGTTGCTAACTTTACAAGAGCGTAATTCCCTCAGTTTTCCATCAAATTTCGTTCTTTCGGTGGCATTACAATCACGTAAAGATTCTCTATCACATCATAAGAAAAAAAATTTTTTTTTTCGGAAATTTTGCGACACAAGGAATACCTCAGGATTTGGGGTTGTGACAGTCAAGGGGTTAATTCAGGCCTGTTTTTGGAAGAAAATACCAAACAGGACCTACATTACTCAGGAGGAAAAGGCATTCCCAGGACATAAGCCTGTGAAAGACAGGCTGACATTAATGTTGTGTAGTAATGCTAGTGGTGATTACAAAGTGAAGCCTTTATTGGTGTGTCACTCTGAAACTCCAGTGTTCAAGAAAAACAATATCATCAAGGGTAATTTGTGTGTGCGTGGAGATCAAACAGTAAGGCATGGGTCACTAGGGAATTTTTCTTGGACTGGTTTTATGTTGTGTTTGGCCCCACTGTGACAAAATACCTCCAAGAAAAGAAATTGTCACTCAAGTGCCTCCTGGTAATGGACAATGCTCCTGCTCATCCTCACGACCCTTTCAAGAGGAAATTGCAGGGGAGTTTGGTTTTGTTAAAGTTAAATTCTTGCCTCCTAATACAACTCCTCTCCTCCAGCCCATGGACCAGCAGGCCATTTCAAACTTCAGTGTTTCAAAAGTGCTTTGAAGTGACCTCAGACACTCAATTGATCCTAAGAGAGTTTTTTGGAAAGATCAAATTCAACATCCTCGGTTGAATAAACCTTATAGGTAAGGCTTGGGAGGGAGTGACTACCAGGACTTTGAACTCTGCTTGGAGGAAACTGTGGCCACAGTGTGTACAAGAGAGGGATTTTGAAGGGTTTGGGGCTAACTCTCAGGAGCCTATGCCAGTAATGGAAGCTATTGTGTCACTGGGGAAGTCCTTGGGGTTGGAGGTTTGTGGCGAGGATGTGGAAGAGTTTTGGCAGAATGACGAGGAAGAACTAACCACTGCGGACCTGCAAGAGCTTCAGGTGCAACAGCAACAGATCATTTCTCAGGAATGTTCTTCAGGGCAGGAGGAAGAGAGATGGAGGAAGATGACTTCGTCAAGGATTAGGGAAATGTGTTCAATGTTTATAAAAGTGCAAGCATTTTATAGATGATTTTATCCTGTCACAGAAGTTGCTAGCCGTATTGGCAACATGTACAGTGACACTCTTGTGTCCCATTTTAGGGAAATCCTAAGGGCACGTGAGAAACAGAGCTCTCTGGACAGATTTTTGGTGTGACAGGGCTCCAGTGACTCTCAAGCTGGTCCTAGTGGTATTAACCCTTAACCCTTTCAGGGCCCGTCCCGTAGATCAACGGCTTTACGTTGAGTGTCCAAACCGTAGATCTATGCCAAAATTCTAGCGCCATCAAATTTAGCGCGAAAACGCTCATAGGCCTACATGTGAGAGAACGGGTCTGCGTGGTGGGTGTGCGCCATAAACAAAAAATCTAGGCGCCCGCATAGCATTGTGGGAACGCCGGCTCAGTTACCCTTGTTCACCATGCCTCGTCGCAAGTCAGCTCTCACTCCCCGGAAAATTGGGACTCTCCTCTTCCTATCTGATAGTTCTGACACTGATGGAAGTGGAAATGAAGACAAATTCTACGGCTTTGATCAGTTAGTGACCGAAAAGAATGACCAGGATATCGATAATAGTGCAGAAAACCCTGACGATCCTCAACCTTCTACCTCTGGTGTGGGCACTCGTGACTCACGTCGGTTGTTCCTCATCGCAAGAGAAAACTAATATTTTCGCGTGGCCAGGCCTCTGACTTCAGTAATGATGATGATAGTGACGTGGACTGTGATTTTATTGCGCTCGACGATCAATCGAGTAGTGATAGTGAGGAATCATATTCACCAGTGAAGCGTCGGTATGTTCGCCGCCGCATGCGCTCGGGTAGTGTACCCTATGCTGTGCCCAGGGGACGGAGTACATCCCGGAGTACATCCCGTGGCCCAACACCAGTTTTAGGTAGTGATAGTGAGGATGATGTGGCTACACTTGGCATGGATAGACCACAGGCATCAGTGGATGGTGTTAGTGGTGATGGTAGTGGCACCGCCATGCGTGACTCACCAGGCCACGCTGGGACCCACGCTGCTGACTTGTCAGTTCAAGGACAAAGCCGAGCGCCAGCCACCAGCCCACCACAACCACAACCACCCGCACAACCAGCCTATGATGTCCAGTATCCACCAGCAAACCATATGTGGGATTGGCAGCAAAATCCCAATTTTGTTCCCAAGCCTCACCACTTTGATGATTCTCAAAGTGGAATTCTACCTACTTGTCCCCTTGGAACCACTGCCAATGAACTGGAATTCTTTGAATTATTCTTTGACCAGCCATTGATGGAAATTATTGTCAGGGAAAGTAATAAGTATTTTGAGCACACCATGGCAAATACGATCTTATCACCACAGTCAAGACTACACAGGTGGAAAGAGACGACTGTTGCAGAAATGTATTTGCTTTTTGCAACAATAATGCTTATGCCTCACGTCTATAAGCATAATATAAAAGCATACTGGTCCACAGATCGGCTAATTTCTACCCCGGTCTTCAGTGAAATCATACCAGTGAACAGGTTTATCTTACTCTTACGTATGTTGCACTTCTCTGACAAAACCAGGCCTGACAGAAGTGGACAGGTTATACAAGATTAGAAATGTTTTCATGTATCTCAAACAAAAGTTCAGCATATACTTTTATCCATTCAAGAATCTTGTAATTGACGAGTCTTTGATTTTGTTCAAAGGGTTTAGACTGTCATTCAAGCAGTATATACCGAGCAAGAGGAAACGCTTTGGTATAAAACTGTTTGTACTCTGTGATTGTGACAGTGGCCTGGTGTTGGATATTGTTGTATACACGGGTAGTAAAACATTGAAAGATACCAAGATGTTATTGGGTATCTCAGGTGACGTAGTGAGAACATGATGGCACCTTATCTTGGTAAGGGGCATACATTATATACCGATAACTGGTACACAAGCCCATTACTCAGTGATTTCATGCGAGTGAACAAGACAGATGTGTGTGGCACAGTGCGTTCTAATCGTAAACATATGCCCAGGCTCAACGCAGGTGCTCGTGGTGATGACGTGCAGGTGTTTACTGCCAATGACATCATGGCATTACGGTGGCATGACAAACGAGATGTCACATTGTTGACAACCATTCACCGTAATGAAATGCAAGACAGTGGCAAAGTTGATCGAGTGACTAATGAACGTATTCGAAAACCAGTGTCAGTGATTGATTATACACAAAACATGCGCTTGGTTGACAAGTGTGACATGCAGATTGGTTTTGTTGACTGTGTTCGTAAGAGTTACAAGTGGTACATGAAACTTTTCAATGCATATAATATGTACCAAATAAAGACTGGCAACAGACCACCGTATGGTGAATTTTGTTTGTCTGTTGTCAGACAACTCATAATGAAGTACCAGGTAACAACACCTGCTATACAACATGGTCCTCGAATTCCTCAGGATATACCCAAGCGTTTGAGGAGAGAAGGTGATCATTTCATAATACAGCTTCCTTCAACTCAGAAGAAATTTGCTCAGAAGAGATGCATTGTCTGTGCACAAACAAAACGACGGCAACAAAGACGCAAAGACACTCGGTTTATGTGTGAGGAATGTAAGGTGCCTCTGTGCATGGTGCCTTGTTTCAAGGAGTTCCACAAGCTCCATCAGTTTTAAAACCATGTCCAGTGATTGTAAATATGTAAATATATCATAGAACATTAGTATTATACAATATTTGTGCATGTTTATTGTAATAAACAACAGTGGTAAACAATAATATGATAGTAACTTTAGTGCGGTTATTGTGTTCAACACAGTGAGTTTATATATATACATTATATACACTATTGGTCTCTCAGGCCCCAAATGTTAGTAGGAATAGAAAAAAATTGGAAAAGAAAAGAAAAAACAACTAAAACCACAAAATAATGTAATGCGCGTATGTGGAATTCGTCGATGTTGCCGCCACCACATCATTTTTGACAAACTTCTTGGAACTGTATCTCGGTAAGTACTGATCAGATTTTTTTTTTTGTCTTATTACCTTCACAAAAATATGCTCTTTAATTCTGTAAGAAAAAATAATTTTTTTTTTTTTTTTTCAAAATTTCTTGGACACTGGAGCACCACTTCAGATTTTGGCCTTGGACCCTGAAAGGGTTAAACTGTCCAAACGTAGATCTACGTCTGTGTGCGTAGCACTCCAACCTTAATTTTCTCTATAAGAAATAATGTAAAAAAAAACGTAGATCTACATTCGGAGCACTTCGTGAGCGAACGTAGATCTACGTTTGGACAGTTTAAGGGTTAAAAATCCAAGAAGGGAGGTAACCCCCACCAAAGGACTTAATACTTCAAGTCTTTATGGAAGGGGATTCCCCTTCCAAACAATAAAAACCTGCATCATCTTCCTACCGTCTCATCACTCATCAACAACTCCACAATAAAGGTAAGTGGCATTTAATTATTGTTTATTTTGCATGTCCCATTCGTTTTTGTGTAGGGAAATGTATGTTTCATGTAAAAAAAATCATTTTGTTTAAAACTTTTGGGTGTCTGGAATGGATTAATTCTATTTCCATTATTTCTTATGGGGAAAATTAATTCGACTACAGCAAATTCGTCTAACGGCTAGCTCTCTGGAACGTATTAATGCCATTGGTCCACTGTATTTTCATATGGTTTGTATGGTTGTATTCTCGTTTTGTTGGTCTCATTTGATAGAATAGAAGATATGTTACAGAAATAGATATGATTTTGAATGGTTTACGGATTAAAACTACCTTGAAATTGAGCTCAAAATACTAGTGGAAATGTTCAATTTTTGCTGATGTTCAAGAGTAAACAAATGATGTCACTATCCAATACGTGTCCAACTGGCCAGTCTAATACACAGTCATGAATGGGTTGGCATTATTTATACATTTATTACAATAATGCAGTAGTCTGCATAACAGTAAATCTTTTATTTTTTGTGTGAATAAAAATTCAAGCAAGCATAATATAAGAGGGGCCTGAGACATGACTAATGAACAGAGAAAAATGTTATTTTAATGCAAGGAATGTTTGCATTGTTTATTCTGGACCCTGTTTTGAAATAGGCATCTTTTGAAATTTGTGTGAAATTGGCCAAATTACTGATTTCTGACCATTTTATTGGTAGTTGAAATAGGTGAATGGGTGGTTTCTTGTGCTCAGTCGACAGAATAGAAGGAATACTCGCAAAATAGCTATGAGTTTTGGTAGACTGGAACAATGGAAGGGCCAAAAATAGGCCATAAAGTGGGTGAAATCGCTGATGCACAAAATATCACCATTGGGTTAAGTGTATTTTAACCTAACCACTCTGTAATCTGGCAAAATCACTAATCTGGCACTCTACAGGTCCCAATGATGCCGGATTAGTGATGGCCGACCTATATATCCAAAATTGAATAACACGTACTATGAAAGCCTTTTCATGTGCTGTTCAATTTGATGTACTTTTTTCAATCATATTTACAAATTATGCACTGTATAGAAAAGTTCTACTGTATACTGCACTGTATATACAGTCGGATCTAAAAATTTGCAAGCGTTAAGTTATTATAGGTCTTGCATAACTTGAATCAAATTTTATTTGCTTGCAAGATTATGAAATTACAATAATGAGTTGTGGTGCAAAGAGAGCCACTATCATGCCTAGGCATTATGGGCAGACTTAATTTCATGGCTTACAGACTACTTAATACTAAAAAATTGATCGTAGTGTGTTTAAGTTGTACATCTTTTTTGTTTATAGTAGACAGTAATTTTACTCTAATTACAATAGTTTCAATAATGAATATTGAAATTATGTTATGGGAATTTAACATTGTGAGTTGTTGAAAGTAGTTTACAGTATAAGAATGCTACAATTGGGTGTAAAGCAGTATTGATTTGGGTAGGTATTTATAATACAATTGTAGTATTAATAATGTTATGAACTTTGGGTGTCTAGATTTGAAGTTTTAAGATTTAGGTAATTGGAGATTTTTTGTAAAGTTAAATATTGAGTATTGAGTAGGGTCATAAATAATGCAGAGTATTGAGTAGGGTCATGAATAATGCAAAGTACAATCTATATATTTCTATTATACTATTTCAGGTTTGATATCTAAATATTGTTCTAAGCTGTTTAATATTATGTATAAGAAAGAATAGAGATTTAGGCATAAAAAAGCCCTTGACTACATTCTGATTGAAACCCTATACAGTAGGGCCCCACTTATATGGCAGGTTAGGTTCCAGGCTACCGCTGTAAAGCAGAAATCACCAATAAAGTGAGTCACACTTTTTTTTCATTTGTAAATGCATATAAATGCTTCATAACATGTTTACACTATCATATATTAAGTTAGTAATAGAACTGGGCATTAAAAAACAATAAAAAAGTTAAATACACATACAGTACACTCATTTCTTACCTTAAAATATTTTTGTCTTAATGTAGGGTGAGAGTGAGTAGTATTTATTTTAGGAAGCCAGGTGGTAGGTATGGTAGCTTGTCAGGCTACCACACCTACATGTAATATATTTATTTTATTTATTTATTTATTTATTTATTTCAACATGAAAACAGTGAAGTACAAAAGAATACAGTTAGATGCAGCATGCCAAAGCCACTTGAATGCATAGCATTACGGGCAGGCTTAAAATTAACTTAAGATTAACTAAGCAATGATATATTCAGTGGTACAAAAATTATTGTAAAACAGATAACAGTTTAGTACAAATGAGTATTACAAAGACAGGTTATATGGTCATTTACTGTGTTGCTGTGTAATCAGTAGAATGGAGTATTCTGTTAGGTAATGAAGTTAAATAGTAACAAAGTTTGATTGGGTCACAGGTTGACATTTATGAGATACAATAATGAGATACATATATGAGATACAATTTTTATGAGATTACAGTTATTCAGTATTTATTTAATTGTGGGTAAGTAAGTGATTTTTGAGAAGAGACTTGAATTTATAAACAGACAGTGTTTCTTTTATATTCACAGGTAATGAATTCCAGATTTTAGGGCCTTTTATGTGCATTGAGTTTTTGCATAGCGTGCGATGGACACGAGGAACATCAAAGAGTGATCTGTGTCTTGTGTTAGGTCATGTGTTCTGTTGAGGTTCGTAGGAGATGTTTAAGGGGAGGGTTTATGTCAGAGTTAAGTGTTCTATGTATGTAGTAGGTACAATAATAAGTATGGATGTTTTGTATTGTGAGTAGGTTTAGAGTTTTGAATATTGGTGGAGTGTGCTGTCTGTAGTGGGAATTTTGTTTTCATTCTGACTGCAGCCTTTTGTTGGGTGATTAGTGGTCTGAGATGTTTATTGTTGAGCCCCATGCACAAATTCCATAGGTGAGATAGGGGTAAATAAGTGAGTGATATAGGGCCAGGAGGGCTGACTGTGGAACATAGTACCGTATCTTCGATAGTATGCTACGGTCTTGGAAATTTTTTGGAAATTTGTTGTATATGTGTGTTTGAAATTTGAGTCTATTATCAAGGTGGATTCCTAGGAATTTTCCCTCTGTGAGTTTTGTGATAGGTGATCCATTTATCATTATGTTAAGAGACACATCTGCAGCTCTGTTACCAAACTGAATGTAGTAGGTTTTGTCAATGTTGAGAGTAAGTTTGTTGGTCTTCATCCAGGTTGATATTTTCTGTAATTCGGTATTTACAGTATTGCCTAGCATGACTGGGCTCGGGTGGGAGTAGACATATGTAGTGTCATCTGCAAATAGTGTGGGTTTGAGTAGTTGCGACATTTAAAGTTGCGACATTTAAAGTGCCCCAGCATGATAAAATATACATACAGTACACACATTACTTACCTTAAAATATGTGTAGTCTTAATGCAGGATGAAAGGTGAGTATTTATTGTAGAAAGTCAAGTGTGATAGCTTGCCTGGCTACCACACATACACGAAATATACGACTTAAATTTAAGGTACCCCAGAGCGATTATTATTATTATTACCATCAACATACTTTGTAAGCGATGCAGAGAATGCAAACAAACAGATGAACGCATTTAATACCTGTCTGGTTATGGTTCATTCATGTTCATTTCTCATACGTTTTTGAAGCTTATACAGTGGACCCCCGCATAACGATGGCATCGCATAGCGATTTTTCCGCATAACGATTACTTTTATCGCAAAATTTTTGCCCCGCATACCGATTAAAAACCCGCATACCGATTTTCGTCCGAGACGCGTCCAATGTGCCCTCACATGTGCCGGCCGTCCCATTGTTTACCAGCCAGCCTCCGCGGTAACATCCAAGCATACACTCGGAATATTTCGTATTATTACAGTGTTTTCGGTGGTGTTTCTGGAAAATAAGTGACCATGGGCCCCAAGAAAGCTTTTCTAGTGCCAACCCTGTGGTAAAAAGGGTGAGAATTAGTATGGAAATTAAGAAAGATTTTGAAGGGTTTGGGGCTAACCCTGAGAAGCCTATGCCAGTTGTGGAATCCATTGTGCCTACTTCAAAGATTAAGGAAATGTGTGCAGAGTGGTTTGAACTGCAAACCATTTATAGATGAAAATCACCCTGACACAGCTGTTGCAAGCCGTGCTGGTGACTATTTCAATGACAATGTTATGGCCCATTTTAGGAAAGTCTTGAAGAAACGGAGGTACAGAGCTCTATGGACAGATTTGTTGTGCGGACAGAGGTCCAGTGACTCTGAAGCTGGTCCTAGTGGCATTAAAAGAAGAAGGGAAGTAACCCCAGAAAAGGACTTGCTACCTCAAGTCCTAATGGAAGGGGATTCCCCTTCTAAACAGTAAGAAGATAATGCTCTCCCCTCCTCCCATCCCATCAATCATCACCAGATCTTCAATAAAAGTAAGTGTCATGTAATTGTGCATGCCTTTTTCAGTTTGTGTGTATTAAAATTAACATTTCATGTGGTAAAAAAAATTTTTTTTCATACTTTTGGGCGTCTTGCACGGATTAATTTTATTTCCATTATTTTTATGGGGAAAATTAATTCGCATAACGATTTTTTCGCATAACGATGAGCCCTCTTGCACGGATTAAAATCGTTAACCGGGGGTCCACTGTACTGCAATACAAACACCTTATGTTATGTACAAGTTGTCTTAACGTTGCAGTAGAATAACAAACAGCAACACTCCCCGTTTTCATGAAAACACATCATTTTTAGAGGTAAGGACACTCTGAGTGAAGGCATATGAAAGGAATAATTTTCTACAGTTACCCCCAGTAATGCTGTTGTGTACACATTTTCTCTGCTGTTGGACTAAAGGAAGTGTAATTCTTACCATCACTTCAACAAGCCATTCAGCTGCCACATTCATATTTAAGTCAATTTTGTTCTACTGTGGATGTATGTGTGATGGTTATGATACGTAACGTGTTTCTTATATAATTTTGAAAAAAATATCATGGATGGATTAATGAAAAATGTCAGTACGTACTGTATTAACATATTACATTTAAAGTGCCCCCTAGTGATTATTAGTATTATTATTATTAATATGGGGTCACGACTAGTGAGACACTCTTTGTGATTTTAATGTATACCTGCACACCAGCATAATGTGCAAGTTTGTTTAGGTTCAGGTACACATAAGTATAATTATCAGAGTATATATAAAATATGCAATAACTTTAAAACACTAGAAATTTTGGAAAGTTTCCAGACTTAACCCCTAAACTGTCCAAACGTTTATATGTATACGTTCTTACATGTAGCGCCCCAAACGTATATATACGTTTTAATTTTCCTGCCTCCAAAATTTGGCATGATTGGCCTGAGATGCCTGGTCAGCATAGAATGGGTCTTACACTTGGTGTGCACCATATTAAAAAAATCTGGGACCACTTAGTACCTTGTGGGAGCACCAGTTAAATTGAGTGCCAGCTAGAGCAAACAGTGTGGCAAACACCAAGGATTCACTGATGTAATGTCATATTAACACTCCCCTTTTTAAGAGGAAAATGATGTTAACCCCAAATTTAGGGTCTGTCTCTGTCTATTTATCTTTGTCTATCTGTCAGTGTAGGTAGCCGGTAGGTGTAGCCCAGGTGGGCTACACCTACCGGCTACCTACACTGACTTCCTACAAATAAATACTACTCACCTCTCTTCCTATATTAAGACTACACATATTTTAAGGTAAATAGTGAGTGTACTGTATGTGTATTTTAACTCTCTGGGATGTTTTAAATATCGTATATTAAGTATGTGACGGGGAGCCAGGGCTACCTACACCTGACTTCCTACAAATAATTACTACTCGCCACTCTCCCTTCATTAAGATTACAAATACTTTAAGATAAGTAATGAATGTACTGTGAATGTATTTTACTTTGTGTGCTTTTAATGCCTGGTTCTATTACTAACTTAATGTAATTTAGTGTAAACTAGTTGTCTGGCATTTATATGCATTTATAAATGGAAAAAATGGCATTCTGCCTTCCGGCAATGTCTGCTTTCCAGCGACAGCCTGGAACCTAACCCGCCGTATAAGTGGGGCCCTACTGTAATGTGGTGTACTGTACTAGTTAAATTCAAGAAGAGAGTGACCAGCTTCTTGCTCTTGGCATGTTAAATGCAAATACATACTTATTTACCAAGATGATATGTAAAACATTTAAGGCAGATAACTTCTGCAACGTGTATAGGCGCAAGGAAAGGATTCCAACTTGTCTCATTTCTTCTCTGTTTTCAGCTCCTGCTAGAGTATGGTGCTGATCCCGAGCCTTTTGACCATATCTTCACATGTGTACCTGGCTGGCCATTTGCAACATGCTGTTGTTTATGCTCATTTCTCATGTTATTTTGAGCTATTAAAAATCAGGGGCTTTAGCAAACCTTACCTCACTTCCCTATGAAGTAGCTCCAAGAATAGTAGCTCGATTGTCAATTCCACATGCCATTCTGAAATATTCAAGGTGAGTACTGTAATTATTAACCTTTTCAGTGTCAATGTCCCATCAATGAGTACTGTAATTATTAACCCTCTCACTGTCAAAGTCCCATCAGTATCCTTAAAACAAAAAAAAAAAAAAAACGAAAATGGTAGAGAATAATTTTCTGAAGCTAATGACACAAAAGATATGAAATTTGATGGAAAACTAATTGTGCCAAGACTACAGTCTGGGCACCATTTATGCATCAGCAATTTGCCCACTTGAAGCCTATTTTAGGTTAGTTCCATTGCTGAAACTGACCCAGTTCCTGGCTATTTTGCTAGGATGCCTTGCATTCTCTTGACCGAGGGTAAGAAACTGCTCATTCAGCTATCAGAACTACAGAATCCTACTAAATTCACAGGATTCAGCAATTTAGCCAATTTTACATAAAATTCAACAATTTCCAGTTTAAAAAGGCCAAAAAAACACTAGGTATTCCAATAAGTGAAGCAGTAAAAAAACAAAAAAAAGATCAGTAGAGTAGTCAGCACCCTACCATTCTTGAAAATAGCCAAAAATCAAATGTCTGCCATTTTCAGGCCTATTTTAAGCCACTTTTCATCTGAAACCAACAGGAATCATCTCTGTTTCACTATTATATCTTCCATTGTATCAGAAGATGCAAAGAAACAGTAAAATCCATAAAAACAACCTCAAAGTTGCTATTTTAAACCAAACACAAGGTCAGAGGTTTACTTTTCCCATCATACACTGCATTGAACTTTTTTTTTATACTGTGCACACCCACTGCACAGACTCATTCTTTCATGTCTAGATCAAAATTTACACTCGCAGCATATTTCAGGGTGCTCTGTTTTAAAACGTAGATCTACATCAGCAACACTAGCATCAGTAACATAGATCTGCATGGGAGACACTGAAAGGGTAAATCTGAGATGGAAGGAAGGAGAGGTAGGGGTTATTCTAGGAAGGGTTGGAGGGAGGGAAGGAAAAAGGGTTTTTAAGTGCTAGGGACTTAAACATCCAGTAATATTGTTTGTGTTAGATCAGAATGAAGACAGGTAGATTGTATGGTTTGACTTGCTGTTGAAGTGTGAGCAAAATAGCATTACATATTATTATTATTATTATTATTATTATTATTATTATTATTATTATTATTATTATTATTATAATCTTCACCAAGCACTAAATCCATTAGAGGCAAAATAGCATTTATGAAGGGATTCAGGAAACTGGTTAATCAGACTTGAGTCCTGGTGGGTAGTAAAGGAGGGGTGGGGATGTTTCAGTTCAGATTATTACTTTATAATTATCATCATCATCATATTAAGTGCTGTTCCTATAAGGGTCATGCAGCACTGCAATTTGGAGACTGATTTGAATTGTGATGCCTGCACACTTTTGGCAGGTTAGTTATTAAATGAATGATAGTAAATGTGTTTTGTTTTTTCAGGGTCATCCCACCTTGGTAAAGATGGCCAGAGTGTTATAAAAGATAGAAATTTTTAATTTAACCCTGTCACTGTCTGTCATGTAGAACTACATCACTGAGACCAGGGGCCCTCACATAGTCCTACATCATAAGCTCAACTCAGATAAGCTGTGAAAGGTAAATTTTGGCCTACATATGAGAGAATGGGTTTGTGTGGCAAGTGTGCACAGTATAAAAAAAAATCCTCCCCCACATAGTGCATGATGGGAAAAAAAAACCGTGACTGAGTGTATGGTTTTACAATAGTGACTTTGCTGTGTTTTCTTATATGGTTTTAATGGTTTTTATTGGCTGTTTCTTGGTATCATTTGATAGAATGAAGATATACTACTGAAATAAAGATGATTTTGATTGTCTTCAGGACTGGAAGTAGCTTTAAATTGAGCTCGAATTAGTGAAAATATTAGATTTTTGCCAATATTCCAGAGGATAGCTAGGGCCCTTCTACAACCCCTAGTCTGATTCATTTTCCCCGAAATGCTCAGCATAACAAGCGGCTTTCTATATAGTAGTATGTCACTGATGTCAGCTAGGCCTGTATACCATGTACACGTACTTGTAGTAAATAAGGATATTATTATTATTATATATTCTTTCTTTCAACACACCGGTCGTATCCCACCGAGGCGGGGTGGCCCAAAAGGAAAAACGAAAGTTCTCCTTTTACATTTAGTAATATATACAGGAGAAGGGGTTACTAGCCCCTTGCTCCCAGCATTTTAGTCGCCTCTTACAACACGCATGGCTTACGGAGGAAGAATTCTGTTCCACTTCCCCATGGAGGTAAGAGGAAATAAACAAGAACAAGAACTAGAAGTAAAATAGAAGAAAACCCAAAGGGGTGTGTATATACAGTGGACCCCCGCTTAACGATCACCTCCAAATGCGACCAATTATGTAAGTGTATTTATGTAAGTGCGTTTGTACGTGTATGTTTGGGGGTCTGAAATGGACTAATCTACTTCACAATATTCCTTATGGGAAAAAATTCGGTCAGTACTGGCACCTGAACATACTACTGGAATGAAAAAAGTTCGTTAACCGGGGGTCCACTGTATATGCTTGTACATGTATGTGTAGTGTGACCTAAGTGTAAGTAGAAGTAGCAAGACATACCTGAAATCTTGCATGTGTATGAGACAGAAAAAAAAAGACACCAGCAATCCTACCATCATGTAAAACAATTACAGGCTTCAGTTTTACACTCACTTGGCAGGACGGTAGTACCTCCCTGGGCGGCTGCTGTCTACCAACCTACTACCTAGAATTATATATTATTATTATATTATATTATTATTGGGACACTGTAAACCTTGGCCAATCTTTCCAGGTTATATTTTATTATCTGGGAAATGGAGTAAATCTATTTTTTTGTGAATAAGGATTCAAAATGGAAGGCAAGTGTAATTTTTTTTTTTTTTTTTTTTTTTTTTTTTTTTTTTATCACACTGGCCGATTCCCACCAAGGCAGGGTGGCCCGAAAAAGAAAAACTTTCACCATCATTCACTCCATCACTGTGTAATATAGTGTAATATAGAAGTGTAATATAGAAGAAAACTGGGGGATGCGACTAATGAACAGAGGAAATATTGTTTTAATGCCAGGAATGTCTACGTTATTTATTATGGACTTTATTTATCCAAAGGGCTGAGGAGGGGTTGTTGGGGGGTTTCAAAAGAGAAAAGAGGGGCAAAATAAATACCTGAGATTTTATAAATCTGTAGTGGGGGGAAAGGCGGGGTAGGGTCGGCCTAGGAAAGGTTGGAGGGAGGGGGGTCAAGGGGGTTTTGTGTGTGAGGGCTTGGACTTCCAGCAGCAGGTGAGCAATTAGTAGAGTGAATGGGGGCAAAGGGTTTTTAGGACCGACGTGCTTTTGGGAGTGTGAGAAAGGTAACATTTAGAAGGGATTTAGGGAAACCAGGGGGCTTTACTTGAGTCCTGGAGAGAGGTATGTGCCTGCCTTAAAGGGGGGGTGTTAATGTTGTAGTTTATAACGTAGGTGAGTGCACCTCTGGCAAGACAGGATGGAGTAAATGATAATGAAAGTTTTTTCTGTTTTGGGCCCCCCTGTTTGGGGGAAAATGGCCGTGTGAAAAAAAAATAAAATGTTAATTTTGTGTAAAATTGGCCCAAAAAATTTTCAAAACCCTTGTCTTTTTTAAGGGTTTAAAAAATACAAGTCCCTCAACATTGGTTTACCCCACTTTTGTGGACTTTAAAACATTCAAAAATTTCCCACCGCCAAATCTTTTTATGTTGAGAACTTTGAAGGTGATGAAATTTTTAAAAGGCTACCCTACAAAACTCTGTTAAATATGAGAAAAGTCTCATTTCCCCATCATAATGCCCTTTTCACAAAGCCTGCATACATCCCCATCCTTTATCCAACCCTATGAAGCAAAACCTTGGGTAGTTTAAATTTGGGTTGGATAAATCTGATGAGGGGGGTTGGGATTTGAGTGGGATTGCACGTGAGTAAATAGAATTATCAAAGTTTATTGCTTGGGTAGCTTTTTTCTGTTAGGGGGTTGGATTTGGAAGGCCCTCCAAATATAGCCAACGGGTCTACTGCAGTGTTTCTCCTTTCTATGTTTTAAAGTTGAGAGTGGAACAATCTCCAATATGGTTATAGAAATGTGAACAAAGAAAGGGGAACACTGCGTAGGCCTGTTGGCCTATACTTAGCATGCCCTTCAAAAATCCAACCCAAACAAAACGCTCCCCAAGAATAACTTTGATAATTCTTTTCACTGAAACCCCCACTCAAATCTAACCCCCTCCCATTATTTATAACCCTAATTTGAAACACCAAGGGGTTTTAGTTCGAAGGACCTTGGGTAGTTTTAAAAAAGAGATTGGACAAATATATGAGTGAGGTAGCATGTTGTATATATAATACATGTTGTACATGGACCCCCGGTTTTTCGAAAATTTTTTCCACCCGAAGTATTTCAGGTGCCAGTACGACCGTTTTGTTCCCCATAAGAAATATTGTAAAGTAGATAGTCCATTTCAGCCCCCCAAACCCTACACGACAAACGCACTTACTAAATACACTACATATTGGTCACATTCGGAGGAATCGTTATGGGGGGTCCACTGATTTGGAAATAAAGGGTATAAAATACGTAGGTGAAACAGCAAGAAAACCTCGACCCTGCCCAATGAACCCTTTTACGCTGTAGGAACGAAACTTGAAACAAGCCTGTGTACATCACCGAATTCCACCAATATCTCAGAAAATTCAAGACCCCAATTTGATCAAAGAAATAATTTCCGCAGACGCAAGTGCCTCGAATCAGCATGACGCTTTTTGAATACATTAAACAAAACAACGGCAGCTTCCCATCCCCCGAAGCTTAGCAAAACCCTCCGAAAACAGAAAACCCTGCCATCACATGCCCTCCCCCCCTTATTCTACCAAAGACATTACAGAGAGTGAACACGAAACGGGGCTCCCTCTTTCCAGTCTATATTTGTCCAACCATTTTTAGTTCCCAAGTATAGCTTTTATTCATTTTATCGGGTACAATTAAATTGCTCAACCATAGTTTTATTTTTGTCCATACACTACTACCCTTTGAACTCGAAAGGGTCCCTACTAGTTTTGCCCCTCCTCGACCTTTAATACCCTCTGTGCCCCATGTTTGTTTGTAAGGCTTGATAAAGCCCTGGAGAGCGAAACGTTGCCACAATAAAATGTCACTTTAGTTCCATTTGTGTCCTTTTCTTACATGTTTCAGCTTGTAGAGGCCCCCAAGGACCTTCTAGTATTGCATCCCTTGATGAATGTGTCTGGTAACAAAAAAGGTAGTCAAAAATAACCCAAGGACAGGACAATTGTTTATGGGGAGTAATGGGGGTTTTCAGCTGTTCTAGCTCGACAGGTAATGGGGATCACTTTTCCCTTAGTTAAAATTGTAATGCGGGTTTTTGCTGCTTTGGTTTTGACCTCCTTTTTGTTCCAGAGGGGATCCTTTTGACCTCTTTTTGTGTTTTGGGTTGAGTATACTAATTGGGCATGAGTGTAAGTTGTGTTTTTCATCTGCTGGCTGTGTGATGGAGTTGGGGTATACAGGTTTTGGGAATGTCGTTAGGTTAAAATAAAAGGGGTAGGGGAGGGGACAGTTCCCTGGGGTACCCACATTTAGTGTGAAGTAGAGAGAAACAGCCTTGGAATTTGATTTCAGGGTGGGGGCCATCTAGGAAGTTGCAGAGGATTTTTAAGTAGTGAGAGGCAGGTTAAATTAGTGCAAGTTTGACTGAGCCCTTCATGCCCAGGCAAAAAAATTTTTCAAAGTCTTTTGCAACCCGGGCCCTCCCCGTTTCTTTTTTTGTAATTTTATGTGGGTGTATTGAGAAGATGTTAATTGCATCCCGTATGGATCTGTGAGTTCTGAAAACCAAAAGGCCACCAGAAATAAGAGTTTTGTTCCAGGGGCCTGCAAAGGCAATGGTTATAAGTTTTTTAAAGAGTTTCCCCAAAGTTTTGGGAGGCTGATGGGCGATAGTTTTTAGATCGAGTGGTCTTTTTTGGTTTAGGAAGGGGGATAGCTGTAGCATTTGAAGAGGGAAAAAAAGTATCCAAGGCAAGGGAGGCTTTAGGAGGTTTTTGTAGGCAGTAATGTAGGTCAGGAAGGTGTTTTAGGTAATTGGTTTGGCCCGAGGCCCAGAGCCTTTGGGGGGAAGGTGTCGAGGAGATTTTTTAAAGTCTGGTTGGTGAAAGGAGTGCTGGTTCTTGGGAGGGGTAAAGGTCCCGATGGGTAGGCGTTGGGGTTTTTCTTGTGTGTTTGGGAGTGTTCCAGGTTTTTATGTTCTGAAGTGTTGAATAGCATTAGGGGAGGGGGGTGAGGGGGGGAAAATGTTCTCCCAATGTGTTTTTTAAGATGTTAGTAGATCCGCGGATCTGAGATTGTTTTTTTTGGGTGAGTGTTTGAATTTCTTGGGGAGAGTTGTGTCTCTGATTTTTTTTATAAATTCCAGAAGGCTTTGGGTTTTTAAAACCGTTTTGTCTGCTTGTTGTATAGTTGTGACCAGTGATTGTTGTGGGCTGGTCAGGGTGTAGAATGGGTTTTTCTAAGGGAAATGAATCTAATCAGACTTTATTAAAACTGGTGTGTTTTTAGAGGGAAACGGTTTTTGGGGAGCAGATAATTAGTCTTTTTGTTTATTGAGGGGTTTGAAGGAAAATGGTGGCGTGAGTTTTTTTTTTTTTTTTTTTTAATTGCGATGTTGGCTGCTTGTGTAATGGTGTCCTGGGTGAGATCAATTGGTGTTGATTCAGGATAGGTTTGTTGGTAGTCATAGGTGAGGTTAGATTGTCTATGGTGTTTTTTGAAAAAATCCCCCGTCGCTTTTTTGTAGGAAAAGAAGGGTGGGTGGGATGAGGAAAAGGGTTGGGGGATGTGAAGAGACTGGGATGTGATCAAAACCGTAATAGGGCCCCGGTGAGATTTTTGTTTAACTAGAGAGCTGGGTCGGTTTTGCCAGAATGATGTCGGGGTTTTCCATGGCCAGTGTGGTGTTGAAATCTGGGCTAGGTAATTAGGGGTTATGGTTTTTGAAATTGAGTAATTGGTGACCAAGTTGGGGGTTACTGGTGTGATGAAAGGGGGTGGGGTTTTTTGGGATTCATGTAAACTAGTAGGGATGTTGAGTGTTGGTGATTGAAGACTAAGGAAAAGGGGTGTATGTTGAGAAAATGTTTGGGCGACATAGGGGGGAAAAAGATAAAGGGGGGCCCAAGGTGGGGGGTGTTTCTGACCCCAAGACAGTGTGATGAATAAAGGGTTGGGGGAAATTTTTTGTTTTATGTGGGTTTTACAATGATGGCAACCCCAAACGTGGGACAAGGGGTGTGGGAAAGTAAACCCTAAGGCAGATACGCTGAGGGGGTTTTTAGGCAGGGACTGTTTTAGCAAAACAAAATCTGGGCCCCTCTGCTTCAAGGACTCGGGCCGTAGTGTCGATTGAAAAATAAGAAAATACGTTGAACTGAATCACCTTTAAACCCCTTTTGGCGACAGGGCCCCTCCGAAAACCCTTCTCAGGGGCGGCCAAATTTCAAAAAAAAAAAAAAATTTTTTTTCTTTTGAAAAAAAAAGAGTTTTTTTTTTTAAACATTATAGGATAAAAAAAAAAAAATTTACCATCAATACTTACGGAGAAGGAAAGCATAAGTTTGCAGAAAAAAGAGCCGCTATGGCAACGCGGCGACTGCCCCTCCAAAACCCGGGAAACTTTTTGAAAGTTTAAAAACAATGTGCAACTCTGGGTATCTTTTTTGTAGTAGACGTTTCCCTCCAGTGGGTTTATCAATACAGATTCTAGACATAAAAGGAAACAGTAGAACTATATACAAAAGAAAGAGGTAACGTCCCTCGGCCTGGAGTTTTTTGTTCACAGCATCGTGGTGGGGGAAGTTGGAGGGAAAGGGAAGAAACTGGCGCTTTTTATAGCGTCAGTGAAAGGGACGGGCAGCGACGAGGGGGGTCATGTAGGCGGATTTTCCCCCTGGGAAAAGGTCCTTCCCCCAAAAAGATGGGTTTAGTTCAGCGCCGTGAAGAAGTCTTGTAGATGTCCTCGACCAAAATTCCATGATGTTGCAGTGCTGACAAGTTGTGCAAAAAGGTATAAAAACCGACAATATGAAGTTAAGACACAGTGCAACATCGGTACTTTTTTGTAGAAGATTTCGCCACCCAGTGGCTTTTTCAATACAGTTTTTTTGGAATAATAGGGGAAGACAGTAGAACAAATACAAAAATGAGGTTTCTCCCTCCCTTGGGTTTTGTTCACAGCATCGTGGGGGAGGAGGTCTGGAGCAAAGGCAAGAAACTGGGGCTTTTTATAGGGGGTCAGTGAAAGGGACGGGCAGCAGACGAGGGCGGGGCACTGGAGGCGGGATTCCCCCGTGGAAGTAGGTCCTTCCCAAAGAGATGGGTTAGTTGCAGCAGCCGTGAAGAAGGTCTTGTAGATGTCCTCTGAACCAATGATTCCATGATGTTGCAGTGTCTGACAAGTTGTGCAAGAAAGGTATAAAATACCGACAATATGAAAGTTAAGACACATGTGCAACATCTGGATATCTTTATTGTAGTAGACGTTTCGCCATCCAGTGGCTTTATCAATACAGATTCTAGGACATAATAGGAAGACAGTAGAACTATATACAAAAGATGAGGTAATCAGTCCCTCGGCCTTGGAGTTAGTGTTCACAGCATCGTGGTGGAGGAGAGTCTGGAGCAAAGGCAAGAAGACTGGCGCTTTTTATAGGCGTCAGTGAATGGGACGGGCAGCAGACGAGGGCGGTCACTGGTAGGCGGGATTCCCCAGTGGAAGTAGGTCCTTCCCAAAGAGATGGGTTAGTTGCAGCAGCCGTGAAGAAGGTCTTGTAGATGTCCTCTGAACCAAGATTCCATGATGTTGCAGTGTCTGACAAGTTGTGCAAGAAAGGTATAAAATACCGACAATATGAAAGTTAAGACACATGTGCAACATCTGGATATCTTTATTGTAGTAGACGTTTCGCCATCCAGTGGCTTTATCAATACAGATTCTAGACATAATAGGAAGACAGTAGAACTATATACAAAAGATGAGGTAATCAGTCCCTCGGCCTTGGAGTTAGTGTTCACAGCATCGTGGTGGAGGAGAGTCTGGAGCAAAGGCAAGAAGACTGGCGCTTTTATAGGCGTCAGTGAATGGGACGGGCAGCAGACGGTAAACTTTAGTTTACTTTATTTGAAGGTTTGTTGTTTTTTTCACTATTTTATTTTTTCACATAACTTATGTGCCTGTGAGACCAAAGTAAGGTGCAATGTACATATATACACTCGTTGTATACAACACAATAAGCACACAAACATAATTATCAATATATTGTTTACAAAACTTGTTTACAAAAACAAACAATACAAAAACATTGTTTATTATTATTGTTCTATAATATATATACCAATATACAGTCACTGAACATATTCCTATTAGTTCTGCAGCTTGTGGAACTCTGAAACATGGTGTCATACACAATGGTGTTTTATCTTTCTCCCTCATTCATCTCTTTCAATCTGTCTCTCTCTTCTATCTGTCTATCTATCTCTGTCTCACAGGTACACATAAATACAAGTATACATAGTATAAATTACCTAGGATAACCCAAGAAATCCAGACAAAGTGCTATACTCTGCTTGAAGATGTGAGTAAAAAATGATGACACAGTCTTGTGGCTCTCTGAGACAGAGAGCTAGACGGATAGGACAGATAGACAGGGAGATTGACAGACAGACAAATAGACAGACAGAAATGTTAGTGTACCAGTACCAGTGTACTAGTGTTCCACCCTCCTCCTCCTCTTCTTCCTCTTCCTCCTCTTCCCCCTACTCTTCCTCATACTCTTCCTCTTCCTACTCTTCCTCTTCCTCCTCTTCCTCTTCCTCCTACTCTTTCCTCTTCCCTCCTCCTCTTCCTCCTCCTCCTCTTCTTCCTCTTCCTCCTACTCTTCCTCCTCCTCCTCTTCTTCCTCTTCCTCCTCTTCCCCCTAATCTTCCTCGTACTATTCCTCTTCCTCCTCCTCTTCCTCTTATTCCTCTTCCTCCTACTCTTCCTCTTCTTCTCCTCCTCTTCCTCCTCCTCCTCTTCCTCCTCCTCCTCTTCTTCCTCTTCCCCCTACTCCTTCTCCTCCTTGTCCATAGTGTAAATTACAAGGAGTCCGCAGCTGTCAAAGTGACATATTAGCTCATTACTCTTTCCCCCTCGGCCTGTCAAAACAATGGGGTCGGATGCTGCTTCCCCTCCTCCATTCTATCTAATTATCTTTCTCCCTCATTCTATCTGTCTGTCTATCTCTGTCTCAACAGGTACACATAAATACAAGAATACATGGTATAAATTACCTAGGATACCCAAGAAACCCAGACAAAGTGCTATACTCTGCTTGAAGATGTGAGTAAAAGTGATGACGCAGTCTTGTGGCTCTCTGAGACAGAGAGCTAGATGGATAGACAGGGAGCTTGACAGACAGGCAAATAGACAGACAGAAATGTTAGTATACCAGCAAAAACAAAGGGAGGGCGATGTTCATCTCATCTTTTGGCATCAGCTCTACCCTCATTTACCCTCATCAAACGTCAGCACTTATCAGATGTTATCTCCCCTTATCGTGTTACTGTCATGGGTGAACATTTATTTATTACATATTATTATTATTACCTATTATTATTATTATGTATTATTATTATTATTATTATTATTATTATTATTATTATTATTATTATTATTATTATTATTATGTATTATTATTATGTATTATTATTATGTATTATTGTTATCATTACGTATTCTCTTCTTCCTCCTCCTCCTCTTCCTCCTCCTCCTCTTCTTCCTCCTCCTCCTCCTCTTCTTCCTCCTCCTCCTCCTCCTCCTCCTCCTTCTGCCTCCTCCTCCTCTTGCCTCTCCTCCTCTTGCCTCCTCCTCCTCTTGCCTCCTCCTCCTCTTGCCTCCTCCTCCTCTGCCTCCTCCTCCTCCTCCTCCTCCATTCTTGGAACAAGTCTGAAGAGCTGTAGTTCATAATCACTATCATTATCATCAACCAATGCTCACATCTGAGTCTGGGATTTTGGGAAATAGGAGTTTCCTCTTTGATTCTGGTACAACTGAACGACGGCCCAGCACCAGAGGTGGAAGGCTGTGGGTTGTCTGGGTTTTCCTCACTATTACCCATATTTGGTCATTAGTTTCGGTCAAAACCTCACCAGAACCTTGAAACTCATCTTCACTGTCACTTCCATCTGTATTAGAACTGTCCACTGGGGAACAAAAGTGTCCCAATTCGCCGAGGAGTGAGGAACTTCTTACCACAGGGCACGGTGGAAATTGTGTACTATGATGGCATTCCACAATGCACCACTGGGTCCCAGATTTTTTTCCTACTGCGCACACCCCACCACACAGACCCATTCTCTCACATCTAGGCTTATCAGCCTTTTCCTGTGAGATTTGAGGCCGCTAGAAATTTATGCGTACTAGTACGACAAAAACCCCTACGCGTAAGGGCGTAAGACGTACTAGTACGACGAAAACCCTCAAAGGGTTAAACAATGATTTAATGATTTCGTCATAGCAAAGTTTAATGTCGGGGAGGAGTTTGGATTAAAGCCCGTGATAGTGGTGCCATCGGTGGATGTGGTTTTGTAGGTGTTATGGACCTTTCCTGGAAGGGGAGGAAGAGATGGATCTAGTTTTATGTTTTTTTGGTCTGTCTGTCAGAAGTTGGAGCAGGTTTTAGGTTTGAGTGGGTTTTGTCTGGAGGAGGAGTTGGACCTGGATGAAGTTTTTGGTTGTGGTGGAGGAGTGGGCAAAGGTGAATGCAGAGGAAGTGGAAGCTTTGGCAGGGGATGAGGAAGTGGAAGCTATGGTAAGGGATGAAGAAGTGGGAGCTTTGGTTGGGGATGAGGAAGTGGGTATGGAGGTGGGGGGAGGGTGGTCATAGCAGCAGCAGTTGGGGTGTTGGTGGGAGGGGTGGAAGTAGTGAAGAGGGGTAGGGGAGGAGGAGAGCTGGTGGGTATTAGAAGTGGGGGAGTGGGAGAGAGGGAGGAGGGAGAGGTTGTAGGGGGCTTAGAAGAGAAGCAGGAGGGAGGGATAATTAAAGAGGGAAGATTGTTTGCAGACAAGATTAGGTTAAGGACATGTGAGTAGTCTGATTGGTAAGCTTGAGAGATTACCATCACAGAGTGGGCAGCAGTGACGAGTTGACAATTAGTTTTGTAGTCTAGTGTGGGGTGTAGGTGTAGAAGGAGAGGTGCTTGTAGTCTGTGTGTTGGTGTTTGATGTGTGTAGAGTAGAAGAGGTAGACCAAGTGCGTGGAGTAACCCAGGCATTGGGGGTAGGGGAGGGAGGTATGGAAGGGGGGAGCAGAACAGGGAAGGGGTTGGGGAGGGAGGAGGGAGGTTGGCTTGCTCTGAGGGAGGAGAGAATGTCTTTTCAAGAAGGGCAAGGAATTTGCAACTGCAGTGTGTGACCCACTGCAGTTAGAACATTTAAGGGGGAGTTGCAAGTATTAATTTACTTATTTATTTATTATTAATTTTGGACATGTTTACATAGATGTATAAAGAAATACAGTGGTTAAGTGTAACATGCCAAAAGCCCCTTGTATGCAGAGCATTATGGGCAGGCTTAAAATTAACTTAAGATTAACTAAGCAATGATATATTCAGTGGTAAAAATTATAGTAAACAAATAACAATTAAGCACAAATGAGTATTTCAAAGACAGGTCATATGGTCCCTTTGCTGAGTTGCTGTGCATTCAATAGAATGGAGTATTATGTTAGGAAATGTAATTAAAAAAAACAAAGTTTGATAGGGTCATAGGTTAAACATTTATGAGATACAATTATTCAGTATTTATTTAGTTGTGGGTGAGTAAGTGATTTTTAAGAAGAGACTTGAATTTATAAACAGACAGTGTTTCTTTTATATTCACAGGTAATGAATTCCCGATTTTTGGGCCTTTTTATGTGCATTGAGTTTTTGCATAGTGTGCGATGGACACGAGGAACATCAAAGAGTGATCTGTGCCTTGTGTTATGGTCATGTGTTCTGTCGAGGTTGGTAAGGAGACGTTTGAGGGAGGGTTTTATATCCGAGTTAAGTGTTCTATGTATGTAGTAGGTACAATAATAAGTATGGATGTTTTGTACGGTGAGTAGGTTTAGAGTTTTGAATATTGGTGGAGTATTCTGCTTATAGTGGGAATTTGTTATCATTCTGACTGCAGCCTTTTGTTGGGTAATTAATGGTCTGAGATGGTTTATTGTTGTTGACCCCATGCACTAATTCCATAGGTGAGATAGGGTAAATAAGTGAGTGATATAAGGCCAGGAGGGCTGACTGTGGAACATAGTACCGTAAACTTCGATAGTATGCCTACGGTCTTAGAAATTTTCTTGGAAATTTGTTGAACATGTGTTTGAAATTTGAGTCTATTATCAAGGTGGATTCCTAAGAATTTTCCCTCTGTGAGCTTTGTGATAGGTGATCCGTTTATCATTATGTTAAGAGGGACATCTGTAGCTCTGTTTCCAAACTGAATGAAGTAGGTTTTGTCAATGTTGAGAGTAAGTTTGTTAGTCATCATCCAGGTAGATATTTTCTGTAATTCGGTATTCACGGTATTGGCTAGCTGACTGGGCCAGTGGCCAGTTGCTGAACATCTTGAGCAGATTTGTGTGGATGTGCATGAGTTTTTGTCATGGCCGAATTTGTAGCATTTCAGACGTGTGATGGGTGGAAGTTCAGAGTGAAGAGAGTGTTTGGAGGAATGCGGATGGTCTTGACAAGGATTCCTTGATTGAAGAATGTAGAGGCGTCAGAAGGAATTGAACAGCGTATTTTGAGGATGGTAGAGTTTTCAGGTCTGTAAATATCGTCAACAGAGACTTTGTTCTTAGTACTAATGTCTTTGATAAAGTATTCTTTGTCTGTGTCATAGGCAGTCAGGAGAGAATAGTCTACATGTTTTGCGACCACTGTGCATTTGGTGCGGTGCTCAGGAGTCTAAATAATAGTGAAGCCTGCATTGAGAAGTTTTTTTTTTGGTCTGGGTTGAGGTGTACGCTTCGTAAGAATGTCTGTCAAGAAGGAGTTTGAAGCCTGAGTTGGTTTTAAAGACTTTCAGCTGGGGTGCACCAGTGATGTTGTACAATAAATTTCCAGGACAGATAGTGGCATGATCAGAATTAGAGTATTTGAGGTTAAGCGAGAAAGAATTGGGTTTGGAAGAGGTAGAGGCAGGGTAGGCCTTAGCGGCAGGAGTAGACGGAGTAGAGGCAGGTGTTGGCGGTAGAGGAGGAGTGGTAAGGGATAGGAGGTGGAAGGCATTGAAGGCATTGTAAATCAGTTGTGGCGGCCAAATCTGTTAGAATACACAGCTAGGCAAGTATGTGTGAAGTAAACACACATACATGTACTTGCCTGGCTATAACTTTAAAGTTTTCTTGTGGAGTCTGTCGCTGGAGGCATAGGACACTGAGGAGGTGAGCTGTAGCTTGATGGAGCACTGTATGCCCTGAACGGTGAGAAGAGGCAACACTTGCTGTGAACGGTGAGGAGAGGCAACACTGGCTGTGAACGGTGAGGAGAGGCAACACTGGCTGTATGGTGTGCAGACTTCACATAGAGGCTGAGGCATGGAGACTTCAGATAGCGGCGAGGAGAGGCAACACAGGTTGTATGGTGTGCAGACTACATGTACAGGCTGAGGCATGGAGACTTCAGACAACAACAGGAGTGCAGAGGGAGGCTTCCTGCCCTTGGGTAGGCACCCACCAACGCACCAATCCTGATGGTGTAGACGAAGGTCCAGTAACCACCACTCGGCGAGGAGAGGCAACACTGGCTGCAAGCAGTGAGGAGAGCCAACACTAGCTGTATGGCATGGAGGCTTCACATACAGGCTGAGGCATGGAGACTTCAGACAGCAGCGAGGAGAGGCAACACTGGCTGTATGGCATGTAGACTACACGTACAGTCGGCGTGGAGACTTAAGACAGCAACAGGAGTGCAGAGGGAGGCTTCCTGCCCTTCGGTAGGCGGCCACCGATGCACCAATCCTGATGGTGAAGACGAAGGTCCAGTAACCACCACTGAGGAAAGCCACTCTCAACACGGGGTAATTAGAGAGGCGAGATCGTTGGTTGATGAAGGTGTACCTGGGGTGGAAGGTACGCGAGTATTTATAGTCAGGTTCAGAATGCTGTGGTCAGGTGGAGAATGCTGCATCTGATGATCTACCGAGTGGGGTTATAGAGTCTAAAATCTTGGGTAGCTTGGAAGGGAGATTGGATAAGTTTGTGAGAAGACCTTCTGCATTGTTCCTCCATTCCTATGTTCTTATGTGGGATAGCAATGAAGAAGTTTCTTGGCAGGTGGTTTCAATGGCTTCTATAACATAGCTGAACCACTTGCCAAGAAACTTCTTCATCGCTATCCCACATAAGAAAATAGGAATGAAGGAACACTGCAGAAGGTCTGCTCACAAACTTATCCAATCTCCCTTACAAGCTACCCAAGATTTTAGACTCTATAACCTCACTCGGTAGATTATCAGATGTAGCATTCTCCACCTGACCACAGCATTCTGAACCTGACTATAAATACTCATGTACCTTCCACCCCAGGTAGATCTGTTTGTGACTTGAAAAATCCCACCGTGCGGGCGAAACATTGTCATTAAAGGATCACATTATACTGCATATGTGTTTATATTTCCACATGTATGTATTTTACGATGTTTTCGTGTGTTTTATGATTGTTCATGGCTCAGTAGGTTAAGGATTCAGTATTGTATTATATTTCCCTACAATATATTGGGGCACCAAACATTCATGATTTTTCAACATTCGCGAGGGTCGTGATCCCCTAACCCTCACGAATGTTGAGGGAGACCTGTAGTTGAATGGGCGGTTTCTTGTGCTCATATTTGATAGAATGGAAGGCATACAAGCAAAATAGCTAAGAATTAGGAACAGTGGAATTGGCTGTGGGTGAAAGCACTGATGCGTAAATTGCACAGAGATCACTAACTTCGCACCTGCATAATTCCGTAAGTTTTCCATCAGATTTTGTACCTGTGGAATCATTATCTTCAGAAAAAAGTTCTCTACCATTTCAGATTTTCTTTTTAAAAAGTCTACACTGAGCAATATTAATTTCAGGGGTCTGGACAGTGTAAAGGTTAATATATGTCATATTCCATAGATGTAAATAAATTTCTAAATGTTTTACAGCTGCAGATTGTAAAGTATGATACAGGTTATTCAACTGCAATTCGTGATGTACACATACTATACTATTTAGTAACATAACTTTACTTATTAAATAACAGTGAAAATTTTAAATTTTATATACCTTTACCAGTATATTTCTTTGACACAAAACTCTCTCTGTAGGGAGTATCCAGAGTTTGTGAAGTTGTACTATGAATGTGGGGGGAACCTGCGCCAGCTAGGAACTGCTGGAACTACTTGTATAGAAGAATTTCTAGAATGCTCACCTGCAAAGGAACTTTTAGTTACTTTATCAGGTAAGGTACTAATTTTATTGTTAGGTATCCCTTTTTGTTTTGCTGTCTTCATTTAGTTTTTACATTTTTACTTTTTGTTTTGTTTTCTGGACAGTAGCTTGTGAATGCTTGTGGGTGTTGACATTCAACTTTACATTTATGAATACCATATTTACAGAAGGAAGCAGGAGACAGCTGTTAAGTTAAAAATAAAAAAATCTAAATCAAGGTACACCTAGCCTTAAAGGGTGGTACAGTAGACCATTATGTTATGCAGATTTATTTGTCATGTTTTGGTTATTGCACTGTTGAAAAATTGCTGCACAGTTTTATACAACACTTTGTAAAATTAACTTTATACGGTTCCGTTTGCGGGCATAGAAAAAATTTCCCCAGCTCAAGCTGCTGCCTTGTTGTGGATCAGCAGGGGAGACTTCCTGCCATCCCCTGCCACCCCTAACACTCCCGATACCCCCATTACAGCCTTGGTAAATATGTATCCAGTACGAATGCCCCCTCGGAGCTAGCTGTGTTTATGAATTGTGTTTTGATCATTTAATTACCATATCTTGTATCGGCCAAGCAATCATGGCACCCAATAAGCATACCAGTGTTGCTGAAAGTGGCAAGAAATGGTATAAGCATTTAAGTCTTAGAGTTAACAAAGAAAACAGAGATATTAGACAAGAGATAGCCTGTGGCCTTAACCCTTAAATGGTCCAAACGTTTATATACGTTTTTTCAACATTTGAAATTATGTAAAAAAATGTAGATCATCTTTTTTTTTCATTTGAAAATGTGTAAAAAAACTTTTATCTACATTTGTTTTTTTGTTATTTTCGAAAATATGTAAAAAAAAACGTAGATCTATGTTTGGAGCACTACGGATTTGAACATCGATCTGTTTGGACCGTTTAAGGGTTAATGAAGCATCAGTTTGTGCAATTAAAAAGAATGAGGTAAATATATGAGTTTGTGTGATGAATAACTGACTAAACTGACTGACTGACTTACTTGACTGACTTTACTGACTAACTAGACTGATTTACATACTTCACTGACTTCACTGAAATTTACTGACTACTGAAAAATGAATTTACCTGACAGACTTGACTGAGTTTACTGACAGATTTACTAACTTGACTGATTGATTTCTGACTGACTTGACTGTGACTGACTTTAGAGTTTTTTCACTGAAGAGGACCCTGAAACGGATGTCTAGAGCAGCTGCTGCCTTGCCGTCAGTTATAATAATGACTGGCGGGATAAAATTAGAACAGAAATCCATCTATGAATTTATGCACACTCCAGTACAACCATCACTTCAGTACCAAACCTCTACCATCCACCTCAGCCCAGTAGACAAACATAACTCTCCACTCTCTTCAACATCAACCACAAACACCAGACCCACAATTAAGGTAAGAAATACTATAATTACTGTTGCATTTGTAAGTCTAAGCATTAAAAAAAACAGCAATAATACATCATGACCGTGAACTACAATTACATATTCACTTATTATATTATTATAAGAGCAGGAGGTCGAAAAAAAGTTGTTTGGCTTTTCTTTGGGGCATCCAGGATTTATCTATTCTCTCGTTAAGTTTCTTCAGTTTATCTAACAATATTACAACCCAGAACAATAAGCCTGTTATCCTGGGTGTAAAGGGACAAGGAGCAGGACATACACAGCTGAAGACTTTGAATTAATATTTTTCCTTCACTCAGTGCAATTATAAGTATTTTACCATTTTTTTTTTTCAAACAAGTCGCCGTCCTCCCCCGAGGCCGGGTAAACCCAAAAAAGAAAGAAAATCCCAAAAAAGGAAACACTTTTCAATCATCATCAACACTTTACCTCACACATAATATGTTTTATTGCAGAGGTGCTCAGAACACAACAGTTTAGAAGCATAATACATATAAAAATACACAACATATCCCCCAAACTGCTAATACCCGTAATCCCTCCTTAGAGTCAGCATCGTACTTCCCATTTCCAGACTCAGTCCGGCCTATATAAAAATAACCAGTTTCCCTGAATCCTTCAAACAAAATATTACCCTGCTCACACTCCAACAGATCGTCAGGTCCCAAATACCATACGTCTCCATTCACTCCTATCAACAACGCTCAATGCACGCCAGCTGCAAGACCAAGCCCCTCACCCACAAAACCTCCTTACTCCTTCCTTCCAACCTTTTCGAGACGAACCCCCTACCCCCGCCCCCCCCCCTTCATCTCCTAACAGATTAAAATGCTCTCCATGTCATTCTACTTTGATCCAATCTCTCTAAATGAGGAAACCACCTCAACAACCCTCTTCAGCCCTCTGACTAATACTTATTAATAACTCCACACACACCTTCTCCAAATTTCCATACTTAGACTCCATTTTCTGCCTAATCTTTACACTCACACATTGCTCTTAGACAGGACATCCCACTAGCCTCCAACCCCCTCCTCAACTGCTGCAATCACAACCCACCACAGCTACACAAAACCCATAATAAGATGTTTGGTACTTACTATACTTTCATACATTCTTCTTTGTCTCCATAGGATAACGTTTTTTGACATCCACTATACCAACGCACCACTCACCTTATTTCCCTCATCAGTTCTATATTATCCTCATCCTTCATAAACCATCCGCCGACTCTCACCACCCGTGTTCTTGAAAACATTCACTCTTCCATACTCCCTCCTCCTCAATTTGATATCCAATTTTTCTTTATCTAAATTCATTTGATACCCCACGATCACCTACTCTTTCTATGTTCAATCAACTTATCTACCTTTACACATCACTCACCAAACTCATCCACTAACCTTTGCAATTTTTCTTAGAATCTCCCCATAAGCACAGTATCATCAGCAAAAAGAACTGTCTATTCCCATTTTGTATTTGGATTGCCCCTAATTTAAATCCCAACCCCACTCCCCCGAACACCCAAGCATTTACTTTTCTTTACAACCCATCTATAAAATATAATTAAACAACCATGGTGGACTTACACATCCCTGTCTAAGACCTACTTTTTAACCGGGAAGTATCTCCCTCTCTTCTACAACACCCTAACCTGAAGCCACCTAATCCCTCATAAAAACTCTTTACAGCATTTAAATATAACTTACCACCGATCCATAACTTCACATCTGGCCATATTGCTCCCCTATCCACTCTAACATATGCCTATTCTAAATCCATAAATGCAATAAAAACTCCCCTACCTATTAGCTAAATACTGTATCACATATATGCTTCAATAGCTAGTAGGTTGGTAGACAGCAACCACCCCAGGGAAGTAACAGTGGACCCCCGGCTTAACGATCACCTCCAACAATGCGACCATTTATGTAAGTGTATTTATGTAAGTGCGTTTGTAAACGAGTATGTTAGGGGTCTGAATGGACTAATCTACTTCACATATTTCCTTATGGGAACCAATTCGGTCAGTACTGGCACCTGAACATACTTACTGGAATGAAGAAAGTTCGTTAACGCCAGGGGGTCCACTGTACAACCGCCTGCCATATACTGGTGAAACAGAAATCCCTGTAACTGTTAGCATGATGGTAGGATTGCTGGTGTCTTTTTCTGTCTCAAAACAACGCTATAACAGGATCTCCTATGCTACTCCAACTTCACTTGGTCACACTTCACAGACATGCCACATCATGTATAATATAACAAACATCTAGGGTTTTTCTCCTTGTTTCTACATAGCTACTTGTTCTTCTTTATTCTTCTATTGGTCCATGTGGAAGGGGAAAAGAATCTTTCTTTCCTAAGCCAGCGTGCGTATGAGGCACTAAAATGCCGGGAGCAATGGGCTAAGTAACCCCTTCCTCCTGTAGACATTTACTAAAAAAGAGAAGAAGAAAAACTTTAAAAACTGGGATGCATGAATGTGCGTGGATGTAGTGCAGATGACAAGAAACCAATGATTGCTGATGTTAAGAATGAAAAGAAGTTGGATGTCCTGGCCCTAAGCGAAACAAAGCTGAGGGGTAGGGAAGTTTCGTGGGGAAATAAATGGATTAAATCTGGAGTATCAGAGAGAGTTAGAGCAAAGGAAGGGTAGCAGTAATGTTGAATGAACAGTTTATGGAAGGAGAAAAAGAGAATAGTGAATGTAAATGCAAGAATATGTGGATGATAGTAAAGGTTGGATGCGAACAGTGGGTCATAATAGCATGTAAGCACCTGGAGAAATAGGAGGATGTAGAGGGAGAGAGAGAGATTTTGGAGATGTTAAGTGACTGTATAGAGCCTTTGAACCAAGTGAGAGAGTAATTGTGGTAGGGATCTGAATGCTAAAGTAGGAGAAACTTTTAGAGAGGGTGTGGGTAGTAAGTTTGAGGGTGCCAGGTGATAATGATCATGGAGCTCTTTGAATGAACTTTGTATAGAAAAGGGGTTTAGTTATTGGTAATACAAAATTTAAGAAAAGAGGATAAATAAGTATACAAGAAATGATTAGGCCGAACTGACAGTAGTTGTTGATTAATGTATTGGTAGAATAAAAGACAGTTGAGTAGACTACAGGATTACAATGTTTATAGAGGGTCCAAAGATATAATCAGATCCCTTTCTAGTTTTAGCGTCACTGAGAGTAAAAGGTAGATGGTATAACACGAGAATAGAACATCAGGAGAGATAGGTGAAAGATTTACAAACTAAAGAGAGGCAGTTAGGGTAAGATATATACAGCTATTGGAGGATAGATGGGCTATTGAGAGCATAGGCATGGGTCGAAGAGGTAGTGGGGTAGGATTTCAAAATGTAAGTGGTTAGAGGTTCACAGAATTTTGTGTTACAGAACGTGGGTGGGGAGGAAGAGGAGTGATTGGTGAATGATGATGTAAAGAGAGTAGTAAGGGAAAAAGTTAGCATATGAGAAGTTTATTTACAAAGTAGAAGTGATGCAAGAGGAAAGAGTATATGAGAAAACGAGAGATTAAGAAGATTGTGAAGCAATGTAAAAAGAGCAAATGAGAGAGTGGGAGATGTTATCAACAAATATTGTTGAAAAATAAGAAAAGTTTGGGAGTGAGAATAACAAGTTTAAGGACGCCTAGAGAACAAATGGATTGTCATAAAAAAAAGGAAGCAGAGTGATTAAAAGGGAGTTAGAGAGTTATTTGGGAAGAGGAGGGCATATAATGTGAGGAAAAGTTAACTTATGAAAGAAGATATGGAAGCAGAGATTATCTGTTGAAAAAGGGCAAGAGGAAATAAACACATGTAGGAGTGAGGAGACCGTTGTGATAGTAGGTAACAATGAAATGGGGTAAGGCAGCCGTGATTGATGGAATAAAGAAAGAAAAGTTAAAAACCGTGGGGATATAGATATTGAGTGGTTGGTGGACAATCATTTAAAAAATGTATGGAAGAGGGTAGGTACCTAGGGAATGGCAGAGAGCAAGCATAGATCCTTTAAAAAGGCAAAGGGGGACAAAAGAGAGTGCAAAAATTAATAGGGGGATAAGTCCTGTAAGTAGTAATACCTGGTAAAGTTTAAAGTAAGAGTTATTAATTGAAAGAATTAAGAGTAAGACGGAGAATAGGAAAGCAATGCACAAAGAGGCTTTAGGAAAGGTAGGGGGTGTGTGGACCAGGTTTTTATTCAGTGAAACACATAAGTGAAGCAGTGGTTTAGACAAGGCTAAAGAGGTCTTTGTTGTGGCATTTAAAGGATTTGGAAAAGGTGTATGACAGGTGGATATGGGGGGCAAAAAGTGGGGCAGAATGTTGCAGTTTATGTGTAGGAGGTAGGTTACAGAAAGCAGTGGACGTAGTTATATAACGAGGATAGAGAGGCACAAGTTAGAGTATTTAGGAAAGCGAAATTATTTCCCATTAAAAGTAGCCTTAGTATCAAGGAGAGTGGGATTGTCCACCAGGTTGTTTAGATATATTTATAGATGGGTTTCAGAGAAGTAAATGCGAGGGTCTTGGCAAGAGGCGTGAGTTTAAATATAAAGAATCACACATAAAGTGGAGTTTCACAGATACACTTTGCTGATGACACTGTCTCTTGGGAGATTCTGAAGGAGAAGTCGCAGAGATTTGGTGGATGAATTTTGTAGGGAGTGCAAAAGAAGAAAATTGAAAAGTGAAAAAGGAAAAGGAAGGTTATGAGGATAACCAAAAGATTAGGTGATGAAAGATAGATAACAATTGGAGGAATAGGTATGGAGAGGTGAATGTATTCAGATATTTGGATAGGACGTGGTCAGCGGATGGGACTATGAAAGATGAGGTGAATACATAGAATTGATGAGGGGAAAAGGGTGATTGTGCAACTTAGGAAGTCCTGTGGAGACAAAGAACTTTTTGTCCTTGGCGGCAAAGAGGGAATTGTATGAGAGTATAGTTTATACCAACGCTCTTATATGGTGTGAAGCATGGTGATGAATGTTGGCAGCGAGGAAGGCTGGAGGCAGTGGAGATGTCAGTCTGAGGGGCAATTTGTGGAGGTGAATAAATGCAGAGAATTCAGAGTTTGGAAGTTAGGGGAGGTGCGGGATTATCCCAAAACTGTGTCAAGGAGGCTGAGGAAGGGTTGTTGAGGTCTGGTTCGGACATGTAGAGAGATGGAGCGAAACAGAGTGACTTCAAGATGTATCAGACTGTAGTGTAAGAAGTCGTGAAGGGGTCGGTCCTAGAAAGGTTGTGAGGAGGAGTAAAGGAGGTATAGTGTGCGAGGGCTTGGTACTTCCAGCAGGCAAGCGAGAGCGATGTTTGATAGAGTGAATGGAGACAAATTGTTTTTAATACTTGACGTGCTGTTGGAGTGTGAGCAAAGTAACATTTATGAAGGGGTTCAGGGAAACCAGCAGGCCGGACTTGAGTCCTGGAGATGGGAAGTACCGTGCCTGCACTCTGAAGGAGGGGGTGTAATGTAGCAGTATTAAAAACAGTAATTAAAGCACCCTTCTGGCAAGACAGTGGAAGGAGTGGAATGAATGGTGAAAGTTTTTCTTTTTCGTCATCCCTGCCTTGGTGGGAATCGGCCAGTGTGATAATAAAAAAAAAAAAAAGCTTTTGATACAATTGACCATGATTTGCTGCACATAAAATTATCTCACTCTGGTATAAGAGGGCATTCTCTCAACTACCTAAAGTTGTACCTTAGCAGCAGAAGCCAATATGAAACACAAATGAGCAAGCACTCCACACAGCCAATTACCGTTGGTTCCCACAGGGAAGTGTCCTTGGCCCTCATCTCCCTTCTCATTTACATAAACGACTTCCAAATGCATCGCAACTATCAAACCCATAAATTAGGCAGATGACACTTTAAATATTTTTATTATAATCACACCGGCCGATTCCCCACCAAGGCAGGTGGGCCCGAAAAGAAAAACTTTTCACCATACATTATCACTCCATCACTGTCTTGCCAGAGGGGGTGCTTTACACTACATTTTAAACAGCAACATTAACACCCCTCCTTCAGAGGCAGGCACTGTACATCCCATCTCCAGGACTCAGTCGGCCTGCCCGGTTATCCCTGAATCCCCATCATAAATGTTACGTGCTCATCACTCCAACAGCACGTCAAATATTAAAAACCATTTGTCCTCCATTCACTCCTATCAACCACGCTCGTTTTCGTTTTTTTTATTTTTTTTGTTTATTTTATGCAAATGGGGGCCCTGCTGAAGTCCCAGTGCCCCCTCGCACAAAAACCCTCCTTTACCCCTCTCCCTCCAACCCTTCCAGGCCGACCCCAACCCCGCCTTCCTTCACAACAGACTGTACACTCTTACGTCAATCTGTTTCGCGCTCCATTCTCTCTACAAGACCGAACCACCTCAACAACCCTTCCTCACCCTCTGGACAACAGTTTTGGTAATTCCCTGCACCTCCTCCTAACTTCCAAACTACGAATTCTCTGCATTATTATTCACACCACACATTGCCCTCAGACAAGACTCTCGCCTGCCCTCCGGGGCTTCTCCTCGCTGCAACAATCATCACCCACGCTTCACACCCATATAAGAAGCGTTGGTAAAAACTATACTCTCATACATTCCCCTCTTTGCCTCCAAGGACCAAGTTCTTTGTCTCGAAGACTCCTAAGTGCCCACTCACTCTTTTTCCCTCATTCAATTTCTATGATTCCCTCAATCTTTCATAGACGCCCCCAACCGCTGACACGTCCACTCCCAATATCTGAATACATTCACCTCCTCCAACTCTCATCCCTCCAATCTGATATTCAATCTTTCATCACCTAATCTTTTGTTATCCTCATAACTTACTCTTTCCTGAATTCACCTTTAATTCTTCTTTGCACACCCTAACCAATTCCATCCCACCAATCTTCTCTGCAACTTCTCTTCAAATCACCAAGAGCACAGTGTCATCAGCAAAGAGCAGCTGTGACAACTCCCACTTGGGTGTGGTGATTCTACTTTGTCCTCATTAACTCCACGCCCTCTTGCCCAAGACCCTCGCAATTTACTTCTCATACAACCCCATCTATAAATATATTAAACACCACGGTGACATCACACATCCTTGTCTATGGCCAGACCATTACTGGAAAAAATTTCCTTCTTTCCTACATACACTAACTTGAGCCTCACTATCCTCGTAAAAACCTACACTGCATTTCAGTACCGACCCCCTACCCATACACTTGCAACATCTGCCACATTGCCCCCCTATCCACCCTGTCATATGCCTTTTTCCAATCCAAAAACATCCACAAAGACTCATTAGACTTATCTAAATACTGTTCACTTATATTTTCCTGTAAACACTGGTCCAACACACCCCTAACTTTCCTAAACCCTCCTTGGTCATCTGCTATCCTTATACTCCGTCTTTACTCTTAATTCTTTCACTTATAACTCTACCATACACTTTACCAGTACACTCAACAGACTTATCCCCCTATAATTTTTGCACTCTCTTTTATCCGCCTTAGCCTTATACAAAGAACTTAATGCAGCTCTCCTGCCAATCCCTAGGTACCTTACCCTCTCCATACATTTATTAAATAATTGCACCAACCACTCCAAAACTATATCCCCACCTGCTTTAACAGTTCTATCTATATCCCATCAATCCCGCTTGCGCTTAACCCCCTTTCATTGCCTACTGCCTCACGAACTACCCCCACACTCACAACTGGCTCTTCCTCACTCCTACACTGTTAATGTTGCAGTTTAAAAACTGTAGTGTAAAGCACCCACTGGCAAGACGTGATTGGAGTGAATGATGTAGGAAGTTTTTTCTTATTCCGGGCTCACCTGCCTTTGTGGGAATCGGCCAGGTGATAATAATAATAAAAAAAAAAAAATAATAACTAACATACATCTTCACTCACCCAAGTCCCAGACTTGACTAGCCAATACTGTAAATACTGAATTACAGAAATACCTACTCTGATGATGAGATTAATTAAACTTACTCTCAATATTGACAAAACCTACTTCATACAGTTTGAAACAGAACCACGATGTCCCACTAACATAATTAAAACGGATCAATCACTATACAAAGCTCACAGAGGGAAAATTCTAAAAAGGGAAACAAAAAAAAAAAAATCCACCTTGAATTATAGACACAAATTTCAAACACATATAAACACATTTTCCAAGAAAATCTCAGACCCGTAGCATCTATCAAAGATATCGTACTAAAGTCCACAGTCAGCTCTCCTGCCCTATAATCCACTCACATTCATTTACCCTATCTCTCCTATGGAATTTGTGCATGGGGCTCAACAACAATAAACCATCTCAGACCATTAATTATCCAACAAAAGGCAGCATACTCCCCCAATATTCAAAACTCTGAACTTACCGTACAAAACATCCATACTTATTATTGTACCTACTACATACATAGAACACTTAACTCGGATATAAACCCTCCCCTCAAACGTCTCCTCACCAACCTGAACAGAACACATGACCACAACACAAGGCATAGATCACTCTTTGATGTTCCTTGTGTCCATCTCACACTATGTAAAAATGCAATTCACATAAAAGGCCCAAAAAATCTGGAATTCATTACTTATGAATATAAAAGAAAAACTGTCTGCTTATCAATTCAAGACACTTCTTAAAAACCACTTACTCACCCACAACTAAATAAATACTGATTAACTGTATCTTATAAATGTATCTACATTACCTAATAGAATACTCCATTCTCTTGAATGCTCAGTAACTCATCAAAGGTGTTAAAAATTTGTACAACAATAAAGCCTCTAATTTCAAATACTCATTTGTACTTCATGTTGTAATTTGTTTACTGTACGTAGTTTTACCACTGAATATATCATTGCTTAGTTAATCTTAAGTTAATTTTAAGCCTGCCCACAATGCTCTTCATACAAGGAGCTTTTGGCATGTACACTCAACCACTGTATTTCTTTTGTACAACTATGTATCTATGTATCATGTCCAAATAATAAATAAATAAATATATAGTACAGTGGACCCCCGCTTAACGATCACCTCCAAATGCGACCAATTATGTAAGTGTATTTATGTAAGTGCGTTTGTACGTGTATGTTTGGGGGTCTGAAATGGACTAATCTACTTCACAATATTCCTTATGGGAAAAAATTCGGTCAGTACTGGCACCTGAACATACTACTGGAATGAAAAAAGTTTGTTAACCGGGGGTCCACTGTATATATATTTTATGCAAGGGGACAGAAAAATTGCTCCTCCAAAAGCTTCTAACAGAACAGAGGATTGTAATGAAGTGTGTTCAGAAAGGGGAAGTACTCCCTCTCTTATAAGTGAGCAATATGCTTCAGTATCTGTAAAGGCTCTGGCTTCAGTTTTCTTGGAGACTTCCTGAAGAGATATTTGACTCATACAATAATAAGGGGCCATCTCCTCCTCTACTTCTTTCAGGGACTTGTTAAGGGACAGTATAAATTCTCCATAATGGTTGGGGTTTATTTGGGCAGTTTGGGCGAATATGGCCTTATTTATTATTATAAAAGCAAATGGCAGGCTTGACCTTATCTCCCTGCTGATGTTGTGACTGGTGCTGCTCTGGGTATTGTTGTTGGGATACACCACGTTGAGTGGTTTGTCACTCACCAGGTTGACCATAGGTTGAGTAGTGTAGCTCACCATGTGACTTAGTTGGCTGACATCATTGTTCTTCTTCCTGCTGGCACTTCATTCTCCACTCTGGAAATTTTTGTTGACGGTCTCTGCTCGTGCCAGGCTGTTGAAAAGAGAGATGGGACCGCTCAGACATGGAGCAGTTGGTTTCAAAAGTATCAGCCAACCTGGCTGCCTCCAATGCAGTGGTCAACACGTGATCCTGCAGAAAGACTCGAACATCTGGTCCAACAGACTCCAGGTTATCCACCAGTATGAGTTGGACTAACTCCCCAAAGTTGATGTGGACCCCCAGTTAACGATTTTAATCCGTGCAAGAGGGGTAATTGTTATGCGAAATAATCGTTATGTGAATGAATTTTCCCCATAAGAAATAATGGAAATAAAATTAATCCGTGCAAGACACCCAAAAGTATGAAAAAAAAAATTTTTTTACCACATGAAATATTAATTTTAATACACACAAACTGAAAAAGGCATGCACACTTACATGACACTTACTTTTATTGAAGATCTGGTGATGATTGATGGGATGGGAGGAGGGGAGAGCATTATCTTCTTACTGTTTAGAAGGGGAATCCCCTTCCATTAAGACTTGAGGTAGTAAGTCCTTTTCTGGGGTTACTTCCCTTCTTCTTTTAATGCCACTAGGGCCAGCTTCAGAGTCACTGGACTTCTTTCGCACAAGATATCTGTCCATAGTGGCCTGTACCTCTCGTTCCTTTATCACTTCCCTAAAGTGTTTCACAACATTGTCAGTGTACAGGTTGCCAACACGGCTTGCAATAGCTGTGTGAGGGTGATTTTCATCCATGAAGGTTTGCACTTCAAGCCACTTTGCACAGATTTCCTTTATCTTTGTAGTAGGCAACTTCTTCAATTTCTCTCTCCCCTCCTCTGAACCAGTTTCCCCAGGTCTGGCCTCTTGCTCTTGAAGTTGATCTATCAGCTCATCAGTGGTTAGTTCTTCATTGTCCTCCTCCACCAACTCTTCCACATCCTCCCCACTAACCTCCAACCCCAAGGACTTTCCCAATGCCACAATGGATTCCTCAACTGGCACAGGATTCTCAGGGTTAGCCTCAAACCCTTCAAAATCCCTTTTGTCTACACATTCTGGCCACAGTTTCTTCCAAGCAGAGTTCAAGGTCCTCTTAGTCACTTCCTCCCAAGCCTTACCTATAAGGTTTACACAATTGAGGATATTAAAGTGATCTCTCCAAAACTCTCTTAGAGTCAGTTGAGTTTCTGAGGTCATTACAAAGCACCTTTCAAACAGAGCTTTTGTGTACAGTTTCTTGAAGTTGGAAATAACCTGCTGGTCCATGGGCTGCAGGAGAGGAGTGGTATTAGGAGGCAAAAACTTCACCTTAATGAAGCTCATGTCCCCATAAAGTCGCTCTGCCACGTCTGTAGGATGACCAGGGGCATTGTCTAACACCAGGAGGCACTTAAGTTCTAATTTCTTTTCAGTTAGGTAATCTTTCACATTGGGGGCAAATGCATGGTGTAACCAGTTATAGAAAAATTCCCTAGTGACCCATGCCTTACTGTTTGCCCTCCACAGCACACACAAATTATCCTTGAGGACATTCTTTTGCCTGAACGCTCTGGGAGTTTCAGAGTGATACACTAATAAAGGCTTCACTTTGCAATCACCAGTAGCATTGGCACACATGAGAAGAGTAAGCCTGTCTTTCATAGGCTTATGTCCTGGGAGTGCCTTTTCCTCCTGAGTAATGTAGGTCCTGCTTGGCATTTTCTTCCAGAACAGGCCTGTTTCATCACAATTAAACACTTGTTCAGGTTTCAGTCCTTCAGTTTCTATGTACTCCTTGAATTCCTGCACATATTTTTCAGCCGCTTTGTGGTCCGAACTGGCAGCCTCACCATGCCTTATCACACTATGGATGCCACTACGCTTCTTAAATCTCTCAAACCAACCTTTGCTGGCCTTAAATTCACTCACATCATCACTAGTTGCAGGCATTTTTTTAATTAAATCGTCATGCAACTTCCTAGCCTTTTCACATATGATCGCTTGAGAGACGCTATCTCCTGCTAGCTGTTTTTCATTTATCCACACCAATAAGAGTCTCTCAACATCTTCCATCACTTGCGATCTTTGTTTCGAAAACACAGTTAAACCTTTGGCAAGAACAGCTTCCTTGATTGTCTTTTTGGTGCCCACAATAGTAGCGATGGTTGATTGGGGTTTCTTGTACAACTTGACTAGGTCGGCGATACGCACTCCACTTTCATACTTATCAATGATCTCTTTCTTCATTTCAATGGGTATTCTTATCCTTATTGGTGTACGGTTGGCACTAGAAGCTTTCTTGGGGCCCATGGTCACTTATTTTCCAGAAACAGCACCGAAAACACTGTAATAATACGAAATATTCCGAGTGTATGCTTGGATGTTAGCGCGGAGGCTGGCTGGTAAACAATGGCACGGGCGGCACATGTGAGGCTGGCTGAGGGCGCACATTGGACGCGTCTCGGACGAAAATCGGTGAGCGGGTTTTTAATTGGTATGCGCGGCAAAAATTTTGCGATTAAAGTAAGTGGTATGCGAAATAATCGCTATGTGATGCCATCGTTATGCGGGGGTCCACTGTATATATTTTATGCAAGGGGACAGAAAAATTGCTCCTCCAAAAGCTTCTAACAGAACAGAGGATTGTAATGAAGTGTGTTCAGAAAGGGGAAGTACTCCCTCTCTTATAAGTGAGCAATATGCTTCAGTATCTGTAAAGGCTCTGGCTTCAGTTTTCTTGGAGACTTCCTGAAGAGATATTTGACTCATACAATAATAAGGGGCCATCTCCTCCTCTACTTCTTTCAGGGACTTGTTAAGGGACAGTATAAATTCTCCATAATGGTTGGGGTTTATTTGGGCAGTTTGGGCGAATATGGCCTTATTTATTATTATAAAAGCAAATGGCAGGCTTGACCTTATCTCCCTGCTGATGTTGTGACTGGTGCTGCTCTGGGTATTGTTGTTGGGATACACCACGTTGAGTGGTTTGTCACTCACCAGGTTGACCATAGGTTGAGTAGTGTAGCTCACCATGTGACTTAGTTGGCTGACATCATTGTTCTTCTTCCTGCTGGCACTTCATTCTCCACTCTGGAAATTTTTGTTGACGGTCTCTGCTCGTGCCAGGCTGTTGAAAAGAGAGATGGGACCGCTCAGACATGGAGCAGTTGGTTTCAAAAGTATCAGCCAACCTGGCTGCCTCCAATGCAGTGGTCAACACGTGATCCTGCAGAAAGACTCGAACATCTGGTCCAACAGACTCCAGGTTATCCACCAGTATGAGTTGGACTAACTCCCCAAAGTTGATGACCCCACTGGCTTTGTACCACTGGGTAAATATTTTAGTCTGTTGCCTTACAAAGTCAACATAAAGACTGACGCAGCTGTCGATTACTGACTTTAAAAGCCTTTCTGTACTTGGCAGGAACACACTGATGTGCACCAAGAACCGTGGATTTCACCACCCGATAGTTGCTAAATTCAGTGTCATTTAACACTGATGTAAACTCCTGTGCCTTACCAAACAATGCTGTGTGAACCAGTGATACCTAATGCTATTCAGGCCACCCCAAGGCTCGAGCTTGGTTTTTGAAAGCTTCAAAAAACTGTTCCGGCTCGGCTTCGAGGAAACGAGGAACAAACTGTACTGCCCTTTGCAAACTGAAGTCCTCTATAGTCTGTTTAAATTGCCTTCTCTCTTTCTCTCTATCAAATTCCTTCCTAGCAAAAATGCACTGCTCTTTAGTTTGTTCAAGATTGAGTCTGGCTAACTCAAGTGCCAATGAAGCAGACTCACCCTTAGACAAACTTGACACACCTTTTGCTTCACCAGGCTGCTAGTTTTGCTCAGGTGTGTCTCGATCATTCTACAGAAACCTAAGTGGAGATCTATTAATAACTCCTGTAGCTAGGGACATGTCAATCTGGTGCACCATGTCTCTTTCTGTCTTTAATTTACTGCGAATAAGATTACGAAGTTGTGCCACAGTTAGAGTTCTTTGAAAATCAATGCCAATAGATCAAGTAATATGCCAACAATGCTTGTTTATGCCAACTGGGCAGGTTTAGTAGAGTAAACCCAGTCACTAATTGTCGGACTCTTAAAGGTGGCATTTAATCTCCAACCCACGACTTACAACACGTTCAAGCTGCTATGCACAGTACGACTGCAGATTCATGATAGCAAGGCTGACACAAATGCAGAGTACTCACATACAATAGCAAAACCAACTGCAAAATATTCACACAACAGCAAGATTGACCATAGAGAAGCGAGCACAATTGACACTCCAAAATAGCCAGCTGTCAACGATCGCACAATAGCAGGCCGACCATAAAGAAAGAAAAATGCAAAGCTGACACGCAAAGTTTCCTAAAGTGTTGGCAAAGCTGACGCAATGCCAGACAGCAAGCTTTACGATGTTCCTGCTTCAGCTTCAACTCTAGGCTCAACTCCTGCTCTAATTCCAGCTCCAGCTCTCGGACAGGCTACCCATATTACAACCCAGGAACAATAAGGCCTGTTTGCCTGGGTGTAAAGGGGAGCAAGGAGCAGAACAAACACAGCTGAATGACTTTGAATTATATTTTCCTTCACCCAGTGTAATTATAAATATTTACAGGTATGTACACTATATACAGTTGGAAATATATGTGTACCACATGGTGAATCAATAGGCAAAGACACAGCCTGGAGACAGAATGGACAACCATGTTCAATCAGCTCTAGAATGGAAATGACAGGGGCGGAAAGGTGAGTGGTGACCACATCACCTCTGCAATTGCCAGACCCACCTTCTCATTGGCTGAACCTAAGTACTGATCTGACGATGGGGCCCCATTGTTCGACCCTTAGCACCCGGTTCGCTGGTTGGGGAGGTAGCTGTTTAATAAGGGTGTGTACGTGCGCCGAATAAAGGTTACGTACTCTTTGCATGCCACAATAGATTTACCTAACACGGCATTTTCAGGAACATTACCATGCAATATAA
>NW_026507246.1:0-33181 GCF_026875155.1 Cherax quadricarinatus
AGGAAAAAAAGGGGGGAGAGAGAAAAGATGGAAGAGAGAAAAGGGGGAGAGAGGAAGAGATAGAAAGAGAAGAGAAAGAGAGAGAAGAAAGAGAGAGACGAAGAAAGAGAGAGAGAAAGAATAGAGAGAGAGAAGAATAGAGAGAGAGAGAGAGGAAGAGAGGAAAAGAGACAAAGAGATGGAGAATTCAACATAAAGGTGTGAAATCCTGTATATGTGTGTGTATGTGTACGTGTATGTGTGGTGTGTGTTTGTGTGTGTGGTGGTGTGTGTGTGTGTGTGTGTGTGTGTGTGTGTGTGTGTGTGCGCTACAGCTATTCAAGTGCCTAACAGCAGATCTTCTCACCTAGTGTGCGTGTATGTGTGTGTGTATGCGTGCGTTTACGTAAGCAGTCCTTATTTCCCTCGTATGTACTACACATGTTTCGCATATGTACCCTATCTCTTGGTTTCTACTGTACTGTCTTGTGTGCCTAAAATTACGTAAATTCACATAAAGGTGTGAAATCCTGTATATGTGTGTGTGTGTGTGTATGTGTGTGTGTGTGTGTGTGGGGGGGGGCGCTCGGTGGCCTGGTGGCTAAAGCTCCTGCTTCACACACGGAGGGCCCGGGTTCGATTCCCGGTGGGTGGAAACATTTCGACACGTTTCCTTACACCTGTTGTCCTGTTCACCTAGCAGGAAATAGGTACCTGGGTGTTAGTCGACTGGTGTGAGTCGCATCCTGGGGGACAAGATTTGAGGACCCCAATGGAAATAAGTTAGACAGTCCACGATGACTCACTGACTTTCTTGGGTTATCCTGCGAGGCTAACCCTCCGGGGTTAAAAATTCGAACAAAATCTTATCTTAAGTTTCTTATCTGAAGAACTCGTTAATTATGATTTACCATTGCCAGTTCCTGCTATCATTAAACTTGTTAAACGTTGCATTGTTGATGCAAAATTTGTATTTAATGATAAGTTTTACACTCAAAAGTTTGGTATGGCAATGGGAAATCCTCTTTCACCTGTTCTCAGTAACCTATACATGGAATTTTTTGAAACAAGATTGCTTAACACAATCCTCACTAATAGAGCTAAATGGTTCAGATATGTTGATGATATTTTGTGTCTTATGCCCAAAAATGTAGATATACACCATTTCCTTGTTAAATTAAATAGCTTAGCCCATTCTATAAACTTTACTGCTGAATTTGAGGAAAATAGCTCATTGCCTTTTCTAGATGTTTTAATTATTAAGGGTAATAATGAATTTAAATTTAAAATTTACAGAAAACTTACAAATAACTGTTCCTATGTACACTATTATTCTTCACATCAAGATAGAGTTAAACTGTCTGTTTTCTCATCCGTGTTTTTGAGAGCTTTACGTATTTGTAGTCCAGAGTTCATAGATGAAGAAATATCCAAAATTTATGAAATACCTAATGATCCGAAATACCCAAGAAACGTAATTGATAAATCTTTTAAAATTGCTAGAAATACTTTTTACAATTCAAAAAGGGACAACCAACCTTATTCAACTAAAAATGTTGGTTCTCCCTTACGATGAAAACTTGGTTGATATGCCTTCTATTCGTAAGACTTTTAATATCACAGTTGTATTTAAAAATCTTGATACAGTAAAAAAAACTTTTGATAAAGAATTCCCCCCAAAATGCTGATGGATGTGTCTATAAGATTCCTTGTAAAATTGGGATAAAGTTTATTACGGTCAAACTGGTAAAAGTCTCGAACTAAGATTAAAACAACATAAATATAGCATTAGAACTGGACAAGATTCCAATGCTCTATTTATTCATGTTAGAGATTTTAGCCATCCAATTGATTTTCAAAAAGTTGGCAAAGTAGTATCAAGCAAGTCCATGGTCGACAGGAATATAATTGAAACTTGTTTCATAAAAGCAGTTTTGACAGTAATATAAATATTTCCTTTGGTTTATATAAATTAGATCCATTTATAATTAATGGAATTTGGAAAGAATTTAATAATACATTGGACAAATAATAAATCTTAATTCTTCGGTAGACTGTTGGTTGCCACGAAGGACCTGTCTATTTGGGCCATCGGGCCTGCTGCAGTGTTCTCTTTCTTATGAGTCGCACGTCAGGTGTTGCTTTATTGTGGGATGTGATAGTGAGGTGTGGGCTAGACCCTTTATATGACTTCCTTTGATTTATTACTTTTATTGTTCCTTAATAATGTGAGTAGTCACGAAAGCGCTTGGAATTTCATTATTATTTCACAGTGGTTGTTTTGCATATTCTGAAATCACGTGTATGTATGTATATATATATATATATATATATATATATATATTATATATATATATATATATATAATATATATATATATATATATATATATATATATATATATATAGTCGTGCCGAATTGGTAAAACTTGCTATTTTGGCTTAAATGGGAACGCTCTTCATGCCGAATAAAGCAAGCGAAAATTTGTGTATGCAATAATTTCGCAAAAATCATTCCGGACCAAACGAAAAAATATATTTCATTGTGTTTGTTTATTATTAAATTATTGTAAACTTATCTAAAATATATTTAATTGGATTGGGCTAAATTAAATTACGTTTGTTATAAAAAGGTTAGGTAAGTTTTAAGGTTCTTTTGGTACAAAATTATTATTTTACACTAACATAAATGAAAAAAATATATATATCTTTAAACGTATATGAGAAAATTTTAGAAAGAACTTAATTTTAGTAAACAATCGCAGACAGGTGATCTTAACTATGTAAGCCAAGACGGGTGGAAATCTTTAGCTCTAAGTACCCATGAGAACACCCGAGTACCCAAGAACAGGACATTAATCGGACAAAGAACACAATCTTTTCCTTTCTTCTCTTAATTAAAAAGGAAAAGGGTACACAGAATAATAGCAATCCATATAAATAATATCCACTGAGAAACGTATCTTCTCAAGTTACATGACCTCTTCTAAGTTGTTAGAATAAGCTTGGGGCCGACTATATCATCTTCTAATTTCAAAATACTTGACTTCTCAAAACCCTCTTACAGCATATAAGGGGAATGGGGACGGTGGTAGAGCGGGATGTAACGCTGACCATTGGCCCACTCTGAAAGAGCCAGCAGCAAGGAACAGACCCGCACTGCGGTATTCTGAGAAAACTTCCTCTTTCTCCTTAAGTTGCAGCCTTGCAACATTGCATAGCTCCTGATGACGCACTGAGAAGTGTGAAAGTACTTGAGGTAAAGATTTCCACCCTCGTGGCTTGTCTTGCATATATATATATATATATATATATATATATATATATATATATAATATATATATATATGTCGTGCCGAATATGTAAAACTGGTCAATTAGCAAGAACTCATTTAAAATTAAGTCCTTTCTAAAGTTTTCTTTTATAAGTTTAAAGATATATTTTTTTCATTAATGTTAATGTAAAAATTTTTAATTTTGCACCAAAAGAATCTTAGAAAACTTACCTAACCTTATTATAACAAGAACAATTTAATTTAGCCTAACCCAACTAAATATATTTTAGATTTGTTTACAATAATTTAATACTAAACAAACACAGTGAAATATATTTTTTTCGTTAGGTTCAGAATGATTTTGGCGAAATTATTGCATACACAAATTTTCACTTGTCCTATATGGCAAGAAGAACGTTGCTATTTAAGCCAAGATGGCAAGTTCTGCCTATTCGGCAGGGACATATATATTTTAATATATATATATAATATTATGTCGGCCGAATAGGCAGAACTTGCGATCTTGGCTTAATAGCAACGCTCATCTTGCCATATAGGACAAGTGAAAATTTGTGTATGCAATAATTTTCCCCAAAAAATCATTCTAAAACCTAAAAAAAAATTTTATATTTCACTGTGTTTGTTTAGTATTAAATTATTGTAAACGTATTTAAAATATATTTAGTTGGGTTAGGCTAAAATAAATGCTCTTGTTATAATAAGGTTAGATAAGTTATCTATGATTCTTTTGGTGGCAAAATTAAAAATTTTGCATTAACATTAATGAAAAAAATATATCTTTAAATGTATTAGAGAAAATTTTAAGAAAGGACTTAATTTTAAAATGAGTTCCGCTAATTGACCAGTTTTACATATGCGTCACGAATATATATATATTATAATATATATATATATATATATATATATATATATATAATATATATATATATATATATTTATATATATATATATAATAATATATATAAATATATATAAAATATTATATGTCGTGCCGAATAGGCAGAAGTTGCGATCTTGGCTTAAATAGCAACGCTCATCTTGCCATATAGGACAAGTGAAAATTTGTGTATGCAATAATTTCGCCAAAATCATTCTGAACCTAAAAAAAAAAATATATTTCACTGTGTTTGTTTAGTATTAAATTACTGAAAACCCAAATCTAAAATATATTTATTTGGGGTTTAGGCTAAAATAAATTGTTCTTGTTAAATACGTTAGGTAAGTTTTCTAAGATTTAGTGCAAAATTGTAAATCTTTACATTAACATTAATGAAAAAAATATATCTTTAAACGTATAAGATTTTTTTTTAGAAAAGACTTAATTTTAAATGAGTTCTTGCTAATTGACCAGTTTTACATATTCGGCACGACATTATATATATATATATATAATATATATATATATAATATATTATATATATATTATAATAATATATAATATATATAATATTATATAATATATATATATATATATATGTTGTGTGTGTGTGTGTGTGTGTGTGTAAAAATGGTGAATTAATCAATGCATTGAGAGTAACCAGGTTGACAGAAGAGATGGCCCTACACACAACCTGAGGGTGGGGTTTGGGGTTTGGTGTGGGGTTTTGGTGGTGGTGTGGGGTTGGTGTGGTGGTGGTGGTGTGTGGTTGGTGGTGGTTGTGGTGGTGGTGTAGGGTGGGGGGGTTGGTGGTGGTATTGGGGGGGTGGGGGGTGGTGGTATTGGGTGGGTGGGGGTGGTGGTGGGTGTGAGGTTGGTGGTGGTGGGTGGTGTGAGGTTGGTGGTGGTGTGAGGTTGGTGGTGGTGGTGGTGTGGGGTAGGGCTAGGGATGGGGGTCTGTGACAACGTGTTTGTGGGGTCGTTGCATGTCACAAACTTTTGTCCATAACAGCGGTGGTGTATGGCTGAGTGAGGAAAATATTTAATTTTCCACACTAGGATTTATTTTACGGAATAAAAAAAAAATTCATAGAATGCATGATTATCAACAAGAAAAAAAACAGGCGACAATTCTCACTTTACCAGCTGCCAACGTCGCCAATTTAACCGCTTTAAGCTGACCCCCACATTCTTCGCAAAACTATCAAAAAAACTAACACCGCGTTTTAAAGCCAATACGTATTTTATATATATAATTTTATATATATATATAAAATATATATATATATATATATATATATATATATATATATATATATATATATATATATAATATACTCTCTTTGTATTACGATGCTATCTAAGGGTAGTTGTGATAAAAAGAGGAGCCGTACGGGTCTTACTTCAAGTGCATAGTTAGAACTGATTAAACTCGGTGAGCAGAGTATGTCTGTCTCAAATAGCGCGTGTAATCTCGGCTTGGCTCGAATTCTAGAATCATTTTCCTGGTTTTAATGTTCTTTTTCCATTCCTTTACAGCACTTGCCACAGTCTCATTACTTCCCTGTTCATCCTATAATTCCTCCTTACGAAATTCAAAATATGAGAGACAACTCTATACTATGACCCAAGAACTGCTCGCTAATCCCCTTAATGTAAACACTTGGTCACTGTATCCTCTGCCCTTCCTAAAAATTTTAAAAAATTTCCCCCTTTAAATTAATAAAAAAATTTATATAAAATTAAAAAATTTTAAAAAAAAATTTAAATTTAAAAAATCCATAAATTAATTTTTTTATAGGTTCAGGGAATTTTAAAAAAATTTAAAAATTATTTTTTTAAAAAAATTTTTTAAATTTTTAAATTTTTTATTAAATATTTTTTATTAATTTTTTATTCTCCTAAAAAAAATTGCGATCTTGGCTTAAATTCCCTCTTCTTCCTATGGGACAATTTGAAAATTTGTGAATTTAATTTAAAATCTTTTCTGAACCTAAAAAAAAATTATTTCACTTTTTTTTAGTATTTAATTTGTAAACAAATTTTAAAATATATTTATTTTGGGCTTTAAATTGTTCTTGTTATAAAAGTTAGTAAGTTTTTCTAATTTTTTATTTAAAAAATTAAATTTTTCAAAAACATTAATGAAAAAAAAAATTTCTTTAAAGTATAAGAAAAATTTTTTTAAAAAACAATTTTTAAAGAGCCCTCTAATTCCCAGTTTTAAATATTTCGCCAGAAAAAAATAAATTTTATATTTAAAATTTTAAAAAATTTAATATAATTTAATTAAAAAAAAAATTTTAAAATTAAAAAAAAAATTTTTTTTTTTGGGGTTTTTAAAAAGGAATTTAAAAAAAAACCCATTTAATCCCCAAATTTTGAAGAAAACCCAAAACACAAAACTAAAGGTTTTTTGGGGTTTTTTGGGTTTTTTTTTTTTTTTTGTTTTTGGTTAAAAGTTTTTTTAAAAAGGGTTTTGTTTTTTAAAAAAGGGGGGTTTTAATTTTTTTTTTGGGGGGGGGTTTTTTGGGGTTTTTAAAAAAAAGGGGTTTTTTAATTTTCCCGGGGGGACTAATTTTTTTAAAAAATTTTTTTTTTTAAAAAATTTTAAAAAATTTTAATTTAAAAAATTTAAATTTTTTTTAAATTTTGGGTTTTTTTTTTAAATAAAAAAATAAGATGAATAAAAGGGGAAAAAAAAAAAGGGTTTTTTTTTTTGCCCATTCCCTTTAAAAAGGTTTTGGGGGTTTTGGTTAAAAAAAAATTTTGGGGTTTTTAAAAAATTTTTTTATTTTATTTTTTTTTTTAAAATTTTTTTTTAAAAAAAATTTTATTTTTTATTTTTTTTAAATTTTTTAAAAAAAAATTTTTTTTTTTAAAACCCTTTTGGGGGTTGTTTTTAAAAGGGGGGTGGGTCTTTTTGGGGGTTTTTTGGGGTGGGGGTTTTTTTGGGTTTTGGGTTTTCTAAAATTTTTTTTAAAGGTTTTTTTCCACCCACAAAATTTGAAAACATTTTAATCTTAAAATTAAATTTTCCTTAGAAATTAAAAAGGGAAAAAAATTCACCCCCCCCTTTTCCCCCCCCAAGAAAAAACGGGCACTTCCCTCTTTCCACCCCAAACGTCCCAATTTTTTAAATTTCTAAATTTTCTTCAAAAACCCCCTTTTAACCAAAAATTTTTAATAAAAATTTTAATTTTATTTTTTTAAAAATTTAATATAATATTAAATTTTTTTAAAATTTTAATTTTTAAAATTACAAAATCAAGGGTTTTGTTAAAAAAACTTCTTTTTCTTAAACCCAAAAACCTGGCGGAACGTTATAACCTTGAAGCAAACAAATCACCTAATTTTCCTCCTTTAGATCCATCAAAATTCCCCGAAACCCATTTACCCAAAAAAAACCATTTAAAAAGAAACCCTTTAAAACCCAATGAAAATTGGTCCTGACCTTCTTTTAAAAAACCCAAAAAATAACAAATTTTTAAAATTTCCAATGTTTAAAGTGAAATTTCTTAAACTAAAAATAATTTTTACAAAATTATGTTAAAAAAGGTATTTAAGAAAAAAACCCAAAAAAAGAAACCCAAAAATTACAAAACAAAAAATTTTGGCAAACGGGTTTATTCCGGGGAACAAGAATTTTAATAATTTTTAAACCTAAGGAGGACAATTTTTCACTAAAAGAAACATTTTAAAATATTAATTTAAAGAAAACCCTAAAGAAATTTCTATATGAAAAAGAACAAAATTTTTTAACAAAAAAAAAAATTTTAAACCCAGAAAAAATTTTTTAAAAAAACCCCTCCCCTTTTTTAAAACCCAAAAAGCCCTTTTTTAACATAAAAAAAACCCCCAAATTTAAAATAAACCCAAAAAAGCCAAAAAAAAAACCCCTGAAAATTAAAAACGGTTTTGGAAAATTATAAACAATAAATTTTTTTCCAAAACCTAAAGCAAATAAAAAATTTTTAAAATAAAGAAAAGAAAAAAAAAACCAAAATTTCCCCGTCCAAAAAAAAACCCGAACCAAAAATTTTTTTAAAAAAAATTGGAAAATTAATTTAAAAAAATCCAATTTAAAACCTCACAAGGGAAATTTTAAAAAGTCTCCACAAGGTTTTTTGGTTAACCCCTAAAAAACATTAACCCCCCAAAAAAAAAACTCTAAAATTTTTTCCATTAATTCTCAACTTTAAAAATCAAAGAGAAAAAAACCCCTTTTCCCCCAAAAAAGGAAGAAAATTTTTTTTGCCAAACCCAATACAAAAAAAAAAGGGGAGGCCTATCCTCTGGAAATTTTTCCCGGGAACATAAACCCAATTTCCAAACAACTTTTCTTCCTATGAAAAAACCGGAAATTTTAAAACCCCTCTAACAACCCCCACCCTCTTTCCCAGGGAAAAAACAATTTTTACAAAAAAAACCCCTTAAAACACCCCCAAACACAGTGGGTTTAAAATTTAAAAGGGAAAAACCCCAAAAAAATTTCTAAAACCCCACCCATTTTGTCCCCCCCCTTCCCAAAAGGTACCAAAAAAACACATGAAAAAAGCCCTTTCAAATCCCCCCCCAAACCTAAAAAGCCCTTCCAAAAACCCCAAAAAACGTAACAAATCCGGGGAACCAAAATTAGAGAAAGGGCCAAAATTTCTTAAACCACCACAAACTAAAAAAATTTTTCCAAAAACCCCATAAAAGAAAACACCAGGGAAAATTCCCTGATAAATACTTTCAAATTTTTTACTTGGGTAACTTTTAAAATTAAAAAAAACCCAACAACTTAAAAATTTTTTCCTTTTAATCCACCCTTTTTTTTTTTTTTTTTGTTTTATTTAACTTTTATTCCTAAACTCTTTACTTTCCCCCAAAACCCCTTCCCTAATTACCCAATTGTAAAAAGCCTTTTATTCCGCCAAAAGGGAAAAACAAAATTCCCAAATGTATAATAATTAACCAGTAAAAAAAAAATTGCCCCTCCTCATTTCCCAATATCCCGTTAAATTCTAAGGGAAAAAAATGAATTTTTTTAAAAGACAAGTAAATTTTTAACCCACTTCTGAGAAACTAAGTTGACAAACCTCTTACACAAAACCCCCCTGACAGACCCGTTTTTCCCTTCTGCATCTGCACTTGCCATATAAAATCCCACATACCGATTTGTAAACTGCCATTTAAACCCCCCCCAACCCCCCCAACCAAAAGAATTGTTTACCGTAACCCTTTGAAAAACCCAAAAAAACACTCTCCCCACCCTCTTAAAAAAAATAGAAAAAGTGTACACCACATACCCAACGATGCCCTTTGCCCCCCCCCACTTGGCCCATACCCCCAACAACTTAAAAAGGATTTGAACAAGCAAAGACCTGTGATGGAAGTGCCCAAAACCCCTTTTCACGGTACACCACCGCCCCAGGATTCCCCTATTTCTCACATACGGGTTAACCCCCCTCTCCCCCTCCCTAAAAAACCCCCAACCTTAAAGTAACCCCTGAAAATTTGTAAGAATTAAAAGGGATTTAAAATTAAATAAAAACCCCTAACTTCTTAAAAACCCCTAAAACAAACCATGTCCCATTATTTCTGGAATTACTATATGTAAACAAAACCCAAATTTTTATTTTTTCCCCCAAAATTAGCAAAAACTGAATCCAGGAACATTAAGTAATGAGGGGAAATTAAAAAACTGGCATTTTATTTGGGCACAAAAAACCCTTTGAATTTCTTGGATTCCCCATCCCCACTTTAACATAAATTAAAAAAGAAATGGGTACATCCCCAATGACACCATAAAAATGTTTGGACCGTCTTATTTTACCCTCCCCAACCCCCAAAAAGCCCCCCCAAAATCCCACACAAAACCCGAGCTGTAAAATTTGCCCTGCTATTTAAATTCCCTTTTCCCCTTCATCCAAAGTTCCCCCATCCCCCCAAACCCCTCCCCAAAACCCCAAAAAAAATCTGTAAAAAAATTTTCCCAGGGGAAACCTTGATTAAAAGTGTCCTGTAAAAGGAAAAGGTGGTTTTGGGTTTTAAATTTAATAAAAAGTGGTATTTTAAAAATTAAGGGAAAAATAATTGTAAATTTTTTTTGGAAATTTTGAATATTTGAAAGTTATGTTATTTTGCCCCCCCTTCCTTTCATAAAGTATTTAACTACCCCTAAGATAATTTTTTGGGTAGAATAGCCCAAAAAAAACCCCCCCTTTTTTAAAAAAATTTGGATTAACTTAATCCATTTTCCCCACAATTCAGAAAAAATTATTTATATTTCCAGCCCCCAAAAAATTTCCACCAATTTAAAACGTAGGTCACTTCTACCTAGTACCACTTTTAAAATTTATTTTCCACATAAACCTTATATGCCATCTACCCTAAATCTGCTATAACAGACGATATAGAAAACCCCCACACAATTTAAAATCCAATATGTGCCAAAAAAACCTTTCTAAAGGCCCTTTCCCCTAGAAAAAAGTTGCCCATCATATCCAAAACCCCCCAATTACCTCAACACTGCAAAACTTTTGGGGAACCCCAAAACACAAGCCCCCTCGGAACACATTCCCCATTCCTAATGACACTTAAACCCCCCTCCCCAAAAAGGGAAAACCCTTAAAGGTATACCAGAAAGCGTCAAAAAATTATGACGTTTAACTAGTTGTGGTGTACCAACAAAAACTAACCCCGGCCCCCCAAAAACCCCTCAACCGAAAAAAAACCCCCCTTCCCAAACCAACAAAAGGGGGATGGTCCCTTTACCCGCCACGCCACCCCCAAATAAAAGAATCACCATTTAAAAAATAAATTAAAACAAAATAATCCAACCTATGGTTATGTTCCCTGCAAAAAAAAAATAATATAAAATTTTCCTAAAAAAAATCTAAAACCAAATCCCCCCTTTTGATCGGAAACCCGTTTTACTTTGAAAGTTACAACCTAATTTTAAAGAATGGGGTTCCCCTGTGCCCGAGGCTTACTTGGTCATCTTTAAGGGGTTTCCATAAACCCCCGTTCTTGTAAACCCCCCCTGTTTCCCACCTATTTCCATTGCCCCCACCCTCCTGGATTGGTTGCACCACGTGCCCAATTTTTCCCAGCCTCGGCTGGGGGGGAAAGGATTTGAAGTCTGAACCCCGATTCTTTGGGGGGGCCCCTTAACAATATTTTGCAAACACACCTTGATGGCCCCCCAACCCAGCTTCCCTTTTCAAAAACAGTTTCCTTAGTTTTGTTCACCATCACCTTGATACCTACCTAATCATTCAACCATGCTGACCTCCCAAAAAAATCCTAAGCAAGCCTAAATATTTTTGAGTGAATTTGTAGTCCCTAAGGGTTTGTTCAGATATTTCCCCCCCCCCCCCCGTTTAAGGGGAGTGTAAACAGTCTAAAAAATTGTGCCCGATTCCCCAAGGTTTTTAGGGTTTATTAGAAAGTGGTTTATTGGTATTAGAAGGTTTTATTGGGGTTTTGGGGATTTGAAAAGTGATAAGAGTAAAAAAGGAGTTTCCTCTGGATGGAAAAAATGGTTTATGGTATGAAGTGAAACATATATGGTATGGCCTTCAGGGGACAGTGGAGGATTTCGGATCCCCTCGTAAGGGCCGCCCAAAAATTCCCATGTTCCGAGTGTACAGTCCCAAAACCATGAACACATGTTTAGGCTGTAGTTTTGGCCCAAAAGGATTCCTTTTTTTTTAAAACCCCAAAGTAAAAATCTTGGGAACAATGCAAGTTTTCCCCCTGGAATTGATACCATCCTTTTTTGAAAGGGACGTGGAGAGAAGAATGGGTATAATTCACAAGACCCTTAATATTTAGTGAACCCATAAGTTTCAGGGGGGATAAATTGGAATGTTGGGGAGAAAGTTTGGGGTGTTATGATTAAAAGTAATGAGAGTTTTTAGGGGTTAGGGGGGGTGATTTGGTGTTGTTGTTTTTTTGGTGGGTGGAAAAATGTTGGGTTCTTGGGTGGAGGTTGTTTTGTTGTGTATAGAGTATTGTGTGGGAAGGTTGTGTATTATTTAGTGATATAAGAAAAGAATGTGAAAAGAGAGTAAAATTAAGGGGTTGTTTGTGTAAATGTAAATTTGTTTTTTTCTAAGTTTTGTGTTGTTTTTTTTTTTTTGTTTTTTTTTTTAAAAAATTAATTAATTTTTTTTTTTTTAAATTTTGGATTTTTTAAAATGTAAAAATATAAATTTGTTTAAATAATTTTTTTTAAAATGGTTTGGTAGGGAAAAATGTTTTGGAGGGGGTAAAATGATATTTGGTGGAGATTGGGTTTGTTTTAGTTTGTTTAAGGGTGGGTAAGTAAATGAAAGGAAAAAATTTATAAAATTTTTATTATGGTTTATAATTTAAAATGGATGATACTGACCACTTGTAACTGTAGCATTTCCTGTGTTAATGTACAAAGTAGTAAATGTATACTATTGTAGTTGGGTAAAATAGAAAATATACAGCTTTAGTAGTACGAGTATTTGCGTAGTATAGTAGCAGTGGTAGTTGCGTAGTAGTAGTAATGCTAGAGTATTTTTGGGTAGCAGTAGTAATTTTAAATAGTGAGCATTTATAAGGTAGCAGTAAATTGTTACAACGTATTAAAATAATAGTAGTATAATAGTTTGTAGCTGCATCACTGCAATAGTAGTTTTGTATATATAATAGTATAGTATAAAATTGAGAACACATTCAAAATTTCACAATCGTATATTAAAAGCTTTAGTAAAACCTTTCTTTTTTTTTAGCAATAACCTTGTTAAAAAATTTTAAATCTTTCACAAGAAGATCCAGTCAATACAGCAACAACTCCTCATTTTTGTTTTAAATTTAAAAAGGGATTAAATTATTTTAAGTTGATAGTTATTGTTTTAAAATAAGCGACATCTCTCTCTCTCTCTCTTCTCTTTCCTCTCTCTCTTTCTTCTCTCTCTCTTCTCTCTTCTCTCTCTCTTTCTCTTTCCTCTCTCCTTCTCTCTCTTCCTCTTCTCTTCTCTCCTTCTCTCTCTCTCTCTCTCTCTCTCTCTCCTCTCTCTCTCTCTCTCTCTCTGTCCCTCTGTAATAGGGGTCTGGCCCCAGGTGGGAATGAAACATATAAATACCTCAGCTGTTAAGTAAATGGGTCTGAGACCAAAGGGGACGGTTACTGCATAAAACGCAGCTCCCTGTAAAAACCTTAATTGTAAAGGAATCCAACGGTAATTAAGCTGACATCATTTAGCCAAAATTGCTTAATTAAAATCCCCTCAGTATATTAAATAAACCTTTGATAATTGTTTTATTTCTTTAAAGAACTTACTAAAGATAAAAAAATTTTAGATAATAAAAACAACTACGAGAAAACCGTTGTTTTTTTTTGCTGACAAAAGAGAGATGTTAGTGACGGATGTGTCAGTCGGTTTTTTCTTCCTTAACGAGGTGTTGTATTTAGGGCGTCAACCTAGGGTTTATAAAAATGAAAGACATTTTAGCCGAATTTATAGTAGATACGTGGGAAGATCGATGCAGGGAAGAAAAATTGCCACACCGCAGTAATCATTGTATTGATAAATAAACATTTGTGTTCTTTTAAAAATTGTCGGTTTTCAAAACCCATTCAACCAGTCATTATCCCATAAGGAAAGAGCTAATTTTTGCCCTACAAAGTTATCGACCAATAAGATATCAACCAATTCTTATCTATAAAAATTTTATTTCAGGGGTTTTTGGACTGTAAATTCTTTTTAAAGGTTATTCACCCCTCAGGCGCCACAATACCACTACCAGTATAACAAGGAATTTTTGGCAAGAATTAACCCGCATAAAAACCAAAAATTTAAACCCTGTTGCCCTTTTTTCATGATACAATTAACTTGCAGTCTTCACATTGAATTTCACCCCTTTTGTCCCCTTTATGTTAGTTCATAAAAAAACATTTTATGGAAGATTGACTTAAATAAAAGAGAGTTAGCTAATGAGTTATCTGTGATAAATTTCAAAAATGTGGGGATGTCATTACATGGAAAAATTTTCATGACGTTTTTCTTTTTCCTGAAAATATAAACACTCCTTTATTTCCTCATCGAGGTCGGATTATCTCAAATTATATTTCGTTCAGAACAAAATAAGCCCGGGGCATGACATTTTTAAAACAGCTTTTGGGGAATTACTAACAGTAGTAAAAAAAATTTCAGAGTAGTTGTAGCAATTGCAATGTTTTTTAGTTTTGCAAAAATATTAGTTAATACCAGTAATGTAGTAATGGTGTAGAAGTATAACAGTAGCATAAAATTTAACATGCCGGGTCTTAACAGAGTGGTTTACAAAATCACTCATATTATCTTAATTTACTGGTCTTATTGAGTTCCTCACATTGATCTAGATTTGTAAAAAAAAAACTATCACATATCGGTCGCGCGTGATAAAGGGGAAAGGGTATGTCACATTCCATAACCCAGTTCCCAGTGCCTCATGCACGCGATTGGAATAGTGCAGATGCGGCAAAATTTTGATAATTTTCCATTAAATTTAGGTCGAATTTTTAAAAAGGGAATTAGAAAAGGAATTCATAAACATCATGGAAACGAATATTGTTTTTTTTTAAATAAAAATGGCTAATTAGGTGCCCTTAGTTCACTAGAGAGCATCAGCACCCCAAAATGGGGGTCCTGGTTCGTTTTCCCCGGGCACAGATCAAACATTAGGGGGTATTTCCTTAAGCACCTCTGTCCCTCTTCACCTAGCAGAAAGTAGGTACCGGGATTTAGAAGCCCGGGTATGCTCTCATCCTAGGACAACTTAAACCAAGTTGACAAAATGCTCTGCATAAAAACATAAGAAAGAAGGGAAAATCAACGGCCTACTGACCCACGGGGAGCAGGTCCATGTTTCCCCCCCGGTTTAAACCAATGACTCCCCCCCCCCGGATTTCCCAATGCCCCAACCCAGCCGGGTCATCTCCATAAGGAAGGAGCACTGACACCCCCAAGCACAAGTAGTAGGTCAAACTCACACCCACCCACACCCACTCATGATTTTCTAACCTTTTTTTTAAAACTAGTTGTTATTTTTTAGCCTCACAACGTATGGGGGAGTTTGTTCCCTCACCCACAAACCAGTATTTTCCCTATATCCTTCTGAATCTGAATTTTTCTAACTTAAAAACCATTGCTGCGAGCCCGTTTTGGGCTGGAAATTTCAGCAGCTATTTACATCCTCTTATTTTTCCCTGTTTTTCATTATACACCTCGACTCCCCCCCTAATTCTACGCCTTTCGAGAGGCTTTGTATACAGTATTGGTCCTTTTATTATAAACATCCTATCCGAAAAAAAAAAATTAAGTTTGAAGCTGCTCAAAGTTGCTTCAGGTCATCAGATGGAAAAGCTTGAAGCTAATCGGATGGAACCTCAGAAATTATTATAAAAAAGCAATTTTAAAAAACTTTTCCAGTATTTCCAGAAAAGGCAAACTGGGACCACACAGCAAAAATAAATCAAAACTTTTCTCCAAAAAGATAGCCAACTTTTAAAAAGTAAGTACAGAAGTAAAACGTAATTTTAGTTTGTTCAGACACATAAACCAATTTTAACAAAGATCTTGAAGGTTTAAAGATTTAAAAGGTTTAAAAAACGTAAAAGTTGGGTTTTAAACTGGCAAACCCAAAAAAGTCAAAAAAGTGATTATTTTGATCAGAAGTTTTTTTCTAGTTATTACAAAGAAAAATAATTTGATTAACAAAAAGGCACATTACAACTTAACAACCTAACAATAAGAAATTGCTTTCCCTTTTAGGAAAACTCTCAGCACTGAAGTTTCAAGTTTAAACCCAAAAGCATTTTTCACCTATTGCTCAAAATCCCCCCAAAATTTTTACGTACCAGCCTAAACCCAAAGCTTTCCATCCATTTCATAAAAAAATAAATAAAACTTGAAAAGCCCGGAGAGGGAAACGTTGCCACAATAAAATGTCAAATTAGTTACTATGGTCCCTTTTTTCCTAACGAAAGAGTTTTTTTTTTACGTACGATAAAACATGAATACGGTTTTTTCAAATTACTACATAGACCTTGTGTAATTACCTTTGGGTAACCCAAAAAGTTAGACATTGATTCACTTCCATTTGGGCCTTGTGTGCATCAACCACTGGGGATTTTGCATTCACAAATTTCTTATATTAATCCAGGGGAAAGGGGTTAAACCCCTTTTAAAACATATAGGCCTTGGGATGGGAAGTGTTAGAACTGGTTACGTAAGGGGAAAACAAGTCCATTCCTTTGGAACAAAAGTTCGTCTCCAGCATCAAAGCAAATTTAATTCAGTAATTAAAAAAAAATTTTTTATTATATTTTCGAGGTAAAATGGGAAAATGCATCAAAACTCCACGAAAACAAAATTTGGGAATGGCCTATTAATATTGTGCTGGCACTAACACATGCAAATATTCCCATAAACTTACAAGATACTTTCACATTGGAAAATTTTTAAGCTATCGAATAAGGCGTTCTTGAGTAACATTCGAAAATTTGTGAGAAAGAAAAGGAAAAGATGGGGAAAGGTTTAGAAAAATATACATATCTCCCGCAAACTTAAAAACACCATAAAACCGCTTTTTCTTATTTTTTTTCCCGTTTAATTTGATCTAAAATCCCCCAAAGTAAAAAAATGATTTTTATTTTTCGGAAAAAAAAGTGGGAAAAATTAACAAATTGGCACCTACGATGACGAAAGTTTAATAAAAAAATACTTTATTAAGAACACCATATTTAGGGTTTGAAAGCTGACAGAAGAGCATTCCTGTTAATACACGGGAGACAATTTTCCTAATAAAACTGGCAAATTTTTTCCCCCGTAAAAATAGTAACAAGATGTTTTAAAAAAGTCTACCAACAGTAAAACTTGAAGCCTATCAAAAGAACATTTTCCCGTAATTGGGTTTATTCTAATGATTCCAATTTTTTTTTTTTCCATTCAGTAAAATTTCCAATTTTCACATAGGATTAACTTAAGATCTCATTCTCGTACTAGAACGTGTCTCATACTGGGAACGTAATTTAACAATATCTAAGTCAACACAAGCAATATTTAATTTTTGAATAGTAAATGACACTCAATATTTCCAATAAAACGTCCCAAAGGACTTATGACCCCAATATTTTGTGGATTTTGTCCCGGTAGCGCACTCAAAACACACCAAAGGGGGGTACGGGATCGATCCCCGGTAAGTGGGAAACTTTAAGACCCTGCTGTCGCTATTCACCTATCTAAATAGGAACCTGGGGTTTGTCGACTGGGGGGGTCCATCCTGGGTCAAAACTGACCAAAAATTTGCCCAAATGCTCTGCATAACAAGCGGCTTTTTTTAATAGTATTACTGATGTCAGCTAGGGCTGTATACCTTGTATATTCTTTAGAAAATTTAAGATTATTATTATTATTAATATTAATTATTTTTATTATTATTATTAATGGAGCTTAACAGTGTGTTCAGGAAACCACACCCGTGGGTGAAAAATTTGAAAACCGGGCCCGATGAATCATTTTTCCAGTTATGCATGGATTAGACAAACAAGATTTGTTATTTTACTACTACAATTTTTTTGATGTAGTAAAAATAACAAAAACACATAGGGACCATCCAGGTACTAAGATGCACAGCCCTTAATTACTAAATCGTTTAGAAGAGGTAAACTGAAATTTTTTTAATGTGACCTTTTTTTTTATCAGACTGGCCGCCTCCCAAACCCACTAGGTGACCCGAAAAAAAAAAACACGTCACCATCGCTCACTTCATCACTGTCTTTCTGAAGCGCAACACCACAGACAGATGTGCCTCCAAAAATGCAAATATCTCCACCCTTCCTTTTTGGTGAACACATAAAACCCCCCACCTCCCGGGCTCAAGTCCGGCTGCCGGGTTCTTCGGATACTTCACAAAATGTTACCCCCCACTTAAAAAGCTTAGGTCATAAAAACTATTTGCATCAAAAACATTCCCCTCTAACACGCTAACAACTGCCCTGGGTCTTCAAAGGGCCCCCCCCACAATCCTTTTTCCCAGGGCGAGTCCCCGCCCCCACCTTCCCTTCCCAGGATTTTTTTATATCCCCTTTAAATATACTATTTTTTTTTATTCTCTCTAATGTCCAAACCTAAACAAAACCCCCCCTCAGCCTTGGATAATATTTAACTCGCATCTCCTAATCTCCCAAACACGAATTCCTGCAAAAATTTACACCAAACATTTCCCTCAGACATAATCACTGCCTTTTAATCCTCCTCGCTGCAAATTTACAGCCCCTCTTTCCAACCCTATAAGAGGTTTGCACCATATCTCATACATTTCCCTTTTGTTCCGGGGAAAATTTTGTCTCCCTAGATCCCCATGCATCCTACCTTTTTCCCTTTATCAGTTTTATGGGGACCTCGTCATTCGGCCCATTACTGACAATCCACTCCCACATATCAACACATTTACTTCATACTCCCCCTTCTCTTAAACTGATATCCAAACTTTCATTATCTGCCAAGTTAAAAACTTTTTTGTTCCACAAGGGCCAAGTAATCGCCCCTTTTCCTGTTCCCCATCCCACATCAATATATACAGATACGAGATGTAAATCATAGCACCGTGCTCTTGCATTTTCATTCTGAGACTCTCTCCACTGAGGACACGGTAAATCCCCCAACAAATTAACCAAATTTTTTAATGGGAAACGGAAAACAATGATGTTCAATGAGGACAAATTTTAAATGTCCGTTATGGAAAACTGAAAGGGAAAAAAAATAATAGCTAGAAAAATGGTTAAAATTAAAAAACTAATCACACAATCAGCGGAAAAAATATGTAAAGGGCCTGGGTGTTATGTCAGAGGGTTTCACCTTCAAGGGTCACAAAGTGCACTATCACATATGCAAGGAAAAAGATGAAGGTAATGGCACCTTCAAAACAAAGATGCCAAACTAATGTGATTTATTTTATGTCCTTGTTCTCTTTAGGTGGAATATGCTGTATACTAAAATTTCCCTTCAAGGTAGGTGAAATCGAGGTTTAGAGAAAGTGCAAAGAATTTAACTGCAATATAAGTTCCCTCAAAAACCCCTTTAAATTACTGGGAACGCTTTGGGATCACTTACCTGTACTCTTGGAGTGAGGAGAAAGAGATACTTCAAAACTTACCCGGAAAAACCTAGAGAGCCTGTCCCAAATCTGCACACATAAAAAATTCCCTACGAAAGCAAAAGACTGGGTAAAGTACCCCCCAAAAAAAGTTAGGGGGGGCCTTAGTGCATTTAAAAAAAAACACAAAATGACTGGGGCCCAAGACTGTTCAACAGCCTAACCAGCATAAGGGAAATGCCAAAATACCCTTGGGTCCTTCGTGGGAGCTGGGAAATTCCCAAACCCCGTAATCGACACCGGGGTGTGGTTTGTACGTACGTTGGACAACGTGTGGCCCGCAGTATTAGGGTTGATCAGGCCCCGTTCCAGGGCGAGGCCGGGAAACGGGCTTGCGGGGGCGTTTACCCCCTGAACCCCTAGACGAGACTCCGAAGTAACCTTTCTCTTTCCCAAAGTTTACTTTCAAATTCCTGTAAAAACACCCCCCCAAATTTTTTTCTACTTACCTTTTGAACTTATCTTTAAATCTCCCAAAAGACAGTGTCATTAGCAAAAAGGGAAATGTGCAACTCCCTTTTTTTATTAGAGTCGCATTTTTTAATCCCACGCCTCTCCCCAAAACCTTAGCTTTAAAAGGGGAAATATAAACACAAATGAGTTATGTGATCCTTTTGAAACGTTTTCACCCACGCAGTGGGGGTTTTTAAGCACACACGGGTCTACCCGGGGTTTTGGAAAATCCGTGTGTGACTTGAAAAAGCCCCCCTGCGTGGGTGAAACGTTTTTCAAAAAGGGTCACATTATACGCATTTGTGTTTTATTTCCATTGTGTCGGATTTTATACCATTTTTTTCCCCTTAGATTCCTTCTTTTTTACAAACACGTCCTAAATATGTTAAAACAACCATGGTGACATCACGCATCCCTTTTCTAAGGCCTACTTTTATGGGGAAAAAACTCCCTCTCCTTATTATCCTTAAAAAGCTCGAAAAGCCCCTTTTAACCCCCCACCAAATTTAAACAATTGCAACATCCCCACATTGATTATTTATCCACCCTATTATCCTTTTTTTCAAAAACCCCGAAAGAAACAAAACTTCCCTACCTTTATTTAAAAATTTGTTCACATAATGGCAAAATTTTTCATATTTACAATAATATCGTCAAAAATTTTCATTGCCACTTAATTTCACTTTTACTGTCGTCGGCTTTTAAAACGTGCCTGAAGTTATGGAAGGTATCCAAAGCCCTTCCGGATGTTGGGAAAGGGTTCAGTAACTTTGGTCCAAGGGCAAATAAATAGATTGTTTCACTTTACCCTACCAGGGATTGAAATTTTGAATCTCATTGGATGAAACGTTCTCAAATTATGAGCGAAATAAAAACCAATAGGTGGAGGGAAGAAAATAAAAGAATTATATAAAGAACCTCTAAAGGTCCCCCTTCAGGGTAAATAATGAATAAAAAATAATTATTAATGTTAAAAAGCAACAGCCTGGTTCACCCCGCATCACCAAACAAACCTTTTCCCCGGGCCAGGTTTAGAAGTAGAGAATAAATTAGACACATGTGCAACTCTTGGGGTATCTTTATTGAGGAAACGTTTCGCCACACAGGACTTCATCACCCTCAAAGGAAATCTTGAAGAACAGGGGGAGAATGAGTAATCGCCCCAAAATTGATCGATGTGGTCATCCATCAACTTGAATAGAATACGGCATACTGCTGAAAGGAGCTTAAAAAAACCGTTGGGAGGAAGGTGCCCGCGTCATAGGTGTGTAAAATTTGTTCAATGTTGAAGTAGGTCGTTTTCCCAGATTTAGGCAAGCGAAAAATTCCCAAGTATTTAAAAATCTTCAAAAATTTCCTTTGTAGGGCTGATGAAGCCACTGGTGGCAAAGTTTCCTCAATAAAGATACCCAAGAGTTCATGTTCTAATTTTACACATTCGGGTTTTTGAACCATTCATCTAAAAAAGGAGTAGAGAAACTCTCAAACCCATCAAAGGTACATCAAAAGCTGCCCGTAAGACATTGTTAAAATCATTTCCCTTTTTTTTAGTTTCGTTTTGGAAAAAAAAAAAAATACCAATTTTCTGAAAAAATTGTAGCATGAAGCTTCCCATTTTTCGGGCTTCCATTTTCTTTAATATTTTTTTTATGAGCGAGAATAAAAAAGAACAATACCGTGACTGGAACAAAGGGTAAATAAACCGACATAGGGGAAAGAAACTTGGACAGTTACGGACCCCTTGGGCCATGGGCCAAGTCGGTCCCAGACATCGTCATAAATTTTTCACCTACGATATCCGGGTTATTTGTGTACTTGGGGGTGAGCAGTGAACAGGGGCCGATTCGTTTGTGACGTCCCGTGCCAGACCACGCTGTCGTTGCCGCACTGGGAGCCCCACACACAAAACAATGAAAAGCTTCTTTGAAGCAACTTTTATTACGAATTTCCCGCAAAATGGCGTCTTCTCTCCACATTTGGTTTGCTTCCCGACACAAAACAAGCCTCTGACGCAAGACTTTCCCCTTAATTTTCCTTTCATTTTTGATGGTTTTCACATCTTATTTATATATTAAAGTAAGAAGAGAAAAAAAACTTGTGCCACAGAAAATTAAAGCGATTATAACGCCATGATACATGTGAATAAATGATCAGTTCATGTACTCTTTTATTTTCCATCGCTGTAGCCCAAACCCCAGGAAGTCCATTTACCCTAAGCACTGTACTCTCACAACTAGTTTACATAAGGGGGGATATCTATAAAGTATAGACATCTTCAAAATACTAGAATTTTCCCCTTCTGCATTCAGCTTGTTTCTGTTTTTGTAACAAGTCAGAATAAAACTTCTAGTTACCTTATTTATTGAAAAATTAAAAAGTTTTGGGATTTCAACTACGGATAATCCAAACGAAAAAAATTTAAGATCTTTTTTAAAAAAGGGGTCTGGTGGATTTATAAGTATTACAAGTTTAGGATACAAGCCCTTCATATCTCTTGCAGTGCAAAGTTTTAAATGTACATAATGGTAATTTAGGCTGAGGGCACTTTTGTAACGTACAAGTTAAATGCCTCTGGGACGTTGCTATAAGTATAAAAATACGAGTATATACAAATGTGTGTGTGACTGTGTGCGTGTGTCTTAAAGTGCTTGTTATATCTCAGTACGACTTACTCGACTCGAATTAAAATTAAAAAAATATGACATTAGTCCACAAATAAATATCTTCTCGAAACAATGCAATCACAACAGTTCTTTTAGCGATATGACAATCATTCGCCAACAGCAAAAAGTAACAAGCAGCCCCCAGCGTCAGGAAAAGGAGACAAAAACGCCCTAAATTTAGAACCATTACAGATTTCCCCCATAAAAGTCATAAAAACTCCCCCCAATACTGAAAGGTTCAGCATAACCAAAACCCCCACTACGCGGTGGTTTGATACCAAACAAAAACTTTAGCTTGGGACCTGGGTTGACTTAGTATCAGTACGACACCAACCCCAACAAAACGTCAAAAATACTAAGTCGAACAATGCTTGGGAACAGATTACACTGTTACAAAATATGTTTTGATCACCAGGGAACCCTACTCTACCGAAACAGAAACTAAAAAACGAACAAACAGCCAGAGAACGAGAAACACTGGGGAAAATTTTCCAGGACTAAGGGGGGGAAAAGGGAGAGAAAAAGTGTTTCCGAGCGATGACCAGCTGTGGGGAGAGAGCGATGTCTCGACTACAGGCCTCACACAGGGGAATCATGTGATTTACCCGGCTACTCCAGCTACGCGCCAGGGACAGCCCGCTCAAAAAAAACCCGGGGGTGGTAATTTTCAAGGCAGTTTGCAATAAAGCAGCCAAATCACAAATCTTTAAAAGTAGCACAGTGAGAATTGTAAAGTTTTTTTAAAAATAAATTTTAAAAAAAATTTAAATAAGTCAAATAATAATATTAAGAAAGATATTTTCATTTTTCTGTTAATGAAAAATTTGGCAAAATAAAATTTTTGAAGGTAAATAATACGTACAATTTACTAGCACTGTACCCCGTGTGCTAAACAGTACTGTACTACACGTACTCCCCGTGGCCCAACACAGTACTTACAGCATGTAATCCCCGTGTGCTAACACGTACTGTATACACTGACCCCCTGTGCTAACCAGTACTGTACAGCACTGTACTCCCCGTTGGAACACAGTACTGTACTACACGACTCCCTCCTAACACGTACGTATACCTGTACTCCCCGTGTGTAACACAGTACTTTAAATAGCACGTACTCCCCTGGCTAACAAGTACCTTTCTAGCACTGTACTCCCCGTGTGCTAACACAGTACTGTACTAGCACTGTACTCCCCGTGTGCTAACACAGTACTGTACTAGCACTGTACCCCCCGTGGGGCTAAACACAGTACTGTTCTAAAATGTACCCCCCCTGTGCTAACACAGTACTGTACTAGCACTGTACTCCCCGTGTGCTAACACAGTACTGTACTAGCACTGTACTCCCCGTGTGCTAACACAGTACTGTACTAGCACTGTACTCCCCGTGTGCAACACAGTATGTATACACTGTACTCCCCCTATGCTCCAGTAAGTACTAGCACTTACTCCCCCCGTGCTAACACAGTACTGTACTAGCACTGTACTCCCCGTGTGCTAACACAGTACTGTACTAGCACTGTACTCCCCGTGCGCTAACACAGAATGATAGCACTGTCTCCCCGTGTGCTAACACAGTACTGTACAGCACTGTACCCCCCTTGCTAAACGTAAATCTACTAGCACTGTACCCCCCCCGTGTGCTGACACAGTCTCTACAGCACTGTACTCCCCGTGTCAACACAGTACTGTACTACATGTACTCCCCCGGGGCAAAAACGTACTCTACTACACTGTACTCCCCGGCGCTAACACAGTACCTACTAGCAGTACTCCCCTGTGTAAACAGTACTGACTGCATGTACTCCCCTGTCTAACACATACTGACTACACTGTACTCCCCGTGTGCTAACACAGTACGTACTAGCACTGTCTCCCCGGCGCTAACACAGTCTGTATAGCACTGTACCCCCGGTCTAACACGTCCCCTACTAGCACTGTACTCCCCCCGGGGCTAACACAAATACTGTACTAGCACTGTATCCCCCTGTGCTAACACAGTACTGTACTACACTGTATCCCCGTGCGCTAAAACAGTACCTACTAGCCCTTTCCTCCCCCCCGTGTGCTAAAAATACTGTACTACAACTGTTACCCCCCTTGGGCTAACACAGTACTGTACTAGCACTGTACTCCCCGTGTGCAAAAACAGTCGTACTACACGTACTCCCCGTGTGCTAACAAAGTAAATGTATAGCACTGTATCCCCGTGCGTAAAACAGTATGTCAGCACTGTACTCCCCGTGTGCTAACACAGTACTCTACTAGCACTGTACCCCCTGCGCTTTTAAAACAGTACTGTACTAGCACTGTACTCCCCGTGTGCTAACACAGTACTGTACTAGCACTGTACTCCCCGTGCGCTAACACAGTACTCTACTAGCACTGTACTCCCCGTGTGCTAACACAGTACTGTACTAGCACTGTACTCCCCGTGCGCTAACACAGTACTGTACTAGCACTGTACTCCCCCCGTGCTAACCAGTACCATCTAGCATGTACCCCCCTTGCAAAAAACAGTACTGTATACACGAATCCCCTGCGCTAACACAGTACGTAACTAGCAAATTATCCCCCTGTGCTAACACAGTACTGTACTACACTGTATCCCCGTGCGCTAACACATCCTAAAGCACGTACTCCCCCGGTGCAAAAAACGTACTGACTAGCACTGTACTCCCCGTGTGCAACAAAATACTGTAAAGCCTGTACTCCCCGTGTGCTAACACGTACTCTACTAGCACTGTACCCCCGTGTTTGGGGTAACACGTACTTACTGCATGTACTCCCCGTGGCTAACACAGTAAATTACAGCACTGTTCCCCTGTGCAACACATACCTACTAGCACTGTACTCCCGGTGCTAACACAGTACCTATAGCACGTACTCCCCTTGTAACACAGTACTCTACTAGCATGTACTCCCCGTGTGCTAAAACAGTCTTATGACTTTTCTCCCCGTGTGCAAAAACAGTATCTACTACACTGTACTCCCCGTGTGCTAACACAGTTTACTAGCACGTGCTCTCCTAGATTGTCTCTCCAAAAGTACTTACTCTCAAGCATTGTACTAGACTGATTTCATTCATTAGTACGACTACACTGTAACCCATGGACAAGACTGCACTCTCACGGTACTAGTACTGACCCCACTGCAATAACCTGCCTAGTACTGTCTTCCACTGTACTAAAATGTATTCTCTTCTAGCATGTACACCCCCGGTGCATCACGTACACCCACTGTATCTCCTGCACTAGCACTATACTCCACTGTACTACCTGTACTCCAATGTATTCCCAATTTACTTACTGTATTACCTGTACCCTCTTTTTTTTACCATTTTACTGATAGCACTGCTTCCACTTACTTCACTGTACTAGCACTTATCTCACTGTACAGCATACTTCAATGTATTAGCCGACTCTCACGTAGTGACTTCCTTTGCTGCTGCTGCGGGGTGCTGCTGCTGCGTGCTGTGTGTGCTGCTGCGTGCGCTGCTGCCTGCTGCTGTGCTGCTTTTGTGCTGTGCTTTTCTGCTGTGCAGCAAAAAATAACAATAAAAGAGAAAAGAAAACAATGACAACAATAACAGGGAACAGCAAAAAAACACAAAACAGGAACAACGCAGAACATCAACATCAACAGCAATAACCCCCAAAACAAAACATAATCATCATCAAACCCATTTCAACAGCACAACCAACATCTAGCAGCACCCTCACAAAAAACAACGGGAAAACCAACATCAACAACCAAAAACAACATCATCAAAACAAAAACACAGAAACAACGTCAACAGAAACAACATCATCAACAATAACAGCAACGAACAACATGACAATATCACAGCAATACAACAACACAATTACAACAGTAATAACACAACAACAACAAAAACAACAAAAACAACAACAACAAAAAACAAAAACAACAACAACAACAAAAAACTATCATCACTACCCCAAACACAGCGAAAAAAAAAGCAGCAACAACAGCAAAAAATTCACCACAAAAACAAATAAAACCCAAAAAACAACAACAACAAAGCAGCAACAACAATAGTAAAACAAAAAGGGATGGGTTAACGGCAGACATAATACAACCATCACTGGGGCCTACAATAAGTGGGGACGTTCACACGCCCACAAAAGGAATAAGAAAGGGAAGGTGTCACCAGGCGGGTGTGGCGGTGACACACCCGGAAAACAATAACACACGGGGGAAAACAATAACACAAGGGGAAGACAATAATACAAGGGGGGACGACAACTCAAAAAATAAAACAAGAAGAAAAATAAAAACAGGAAGAAAATAATGCACTACAAAAAATAGGTGGAAGACAACAACATTGTGAAAAGACAATAACACAGAGGGAAGTCAATAACACAGGTGGAAGACAACAACACAAAGAATGACAATAACACAGAGGGAAGCCAATAACACAGGTGGAAGACAACAACACAAAAAAATGACAATAACACAGAGGGAAGCCAATAACACAGGTGGAAGACAACAACACAAAGAAATGACAATAACACGAGGGAAGACAATAATACAAAGAAAAGATAACAACACAGAAGAAGACAATAACAGAGGTGGAAGACATTAGCACAAAGACAATAACACAGAGGGAAGACAATAACACAGAGGGAAGACAATAACACAGGTGAACAACAATAACAGAAAGAAAAGACAATAACACAGAGGGAAACAGTAACACAGGTGGATAACAATAACACAAGAAAAAGACAATAATACAAAGGGAAGAAAATAACACAAATGGAAAAAATAACTGAAAAAAATATTATACTTGAAACAAATAATACACAGTGAAGAAAGCAACATTCAGAAGAATAACACACAAGGAAGACAACAACATACAAGGAAGACAACGACATACAAGGAAGACAAAGACACACAAGGAAGACAACGACACACAAGGAAGACAACGACACACCAAGGAAGACAACAGCACACAAGGAAGACAACAACACACAAGGAAGACAATAAACAAGGAAGACAACAACACACAAGGAAGACAACAACACACAAGGGAAAACAACAACAACAAGGAAGACAACAACACACAAGGAAGACAACAAACAAGGAAGACAACAATACACAAGGAAGAAAACAACACACAGAGAAAGCAACAACACACAGGGAAAAACAAAAACACACAGGGAAGACAACAACACACAACAAGGGAAAACAGCAAAACACAAACGAAAGCAACAACACACAGGGAAAACAACAACACACAAGAAAGACCAACAACACACAGGGAAACAAAAACACACAGGGAAAACAACAACACACAGGAAAAAAAACAACCACAAGAAAGAACAACAACACACAGGAAAACAACAACACACAGGGAAAACAATAACAAACAGGGAAGACAAAACACACAGAGAAAACAACAACATACAGGGAAGGCGAAAACATAAAGGGAAGACAACAACACACAGGGAGGACAGCAACACACATAGAAGACAAAAACACGTATAGAAAACAATAACACGGGGAATGCAATACCAAAACATGGAAAACAATGAAACAGAGATAACAATAGCATGCAGGGAAGAAATAGCACTAAGTAAGACAGTAAGACACAGTGAAGAAAATAGCACGATAGGAAGTCAGTAACACACAGAGAAGACAACACAAAAGGAAGTCAATAACACACAGGGAAGACAATAACATACAGGGAAAGCAATAACACGCAGAAAGAACAAAAACAGAGAAGAAAATAATGCACTTTGAAGACAATAGTACACAGTGAAGAAAAGACCACACAGTGAAGAGATTAACACAGCAAAGCCAATAACACAGATTAAAGAGGTACAGAATGAAGACAATAACACAGTGAAGACAATTACACACAGTGAGGACAATAACACAGTGAAGACAATTACACACAGTGAGGACAATAACACAGTGAAGACAATTACACACAGTGAGGACAATAACACAGTGAAGACAATTACACACAGTGAGGACAATAACACAGAGAAGACAATGACTCACAGTGAAAACAACAACACAGAGAAGGCAGTAACACACAGTGAAGACAACGACACACAGTAAAGTCATTAACACAGAGACAAGACAATAACACACAGTAAAGCCAATAACACATAGAAGACAATAACACACAGTGAAGACAATAATACAGAGAGAAGACAATGACACACAGTGAAGCCAATCACACAGAGTGAACACAATAACACAGCGAAGACAATAACAAAGTGAAGACAATAACTCACATTGAAGACAAAAACATCTAAGTGAAGACAATAACACACACTGAGGATAAAAACATCGAAGTGAAGACAATAACACACATTGAAGACAACACACAGTGAATAAAATAATATATAGTGAAGTCAGTAACACAGTGAAGACAATAACACAGAGAAGACAGTCACACACAATGAAGGCAATAACACACAGAGAAGACAATAATAACAGGAATGTAATAAAGGCGTGAGAAGATAAGGTGATACGTATGAAGGCTGCAATAAAATGGAGCTTTATAGTGGTGATCACCGGGTTAATGGTGGTGGGTGGTGGGGGGTGGGTGGTGGGTGGTGGTGGTGGGTGGTGGATGGTGGGTGGTGGGGGTGGTGGGTGGGTGGTGGGGTGGTGGGGTGGGGGGGGTGGATGGTGGGGGGTGGGTGGTGGGGGGTGGGTGGTGGGTGGGTGGTGGGATGGTGGGTGTGGGTGGTGGGTGGGGGTGGGGGGTGGTGGGTGGTGGGTGGTGGATGGGGTGGTGGGGTGGATGGTGGGGGGTGGGTGGGGGGTGGTGGGTGGTGGGTGGTGGATGGTGGGTGGTGGATGGTGGGGGGTGGGTGGTGGGTGGGGGTGGGTGGATGGGGGTGGGGGGTGGTGGGGGGGTGGGTGGTGGATGGTGGGTGGTGGGTGGTGGGTGGTGGGTGTGGATGGAGGGTGGTGGGTGGTGGGATGGTGGGTGTTGGGTGGTGGGTGGTGGGGGTGGATGGTGGGTGGTGGGTGGTGGGTGGTGGGTGGTGGATGGTGGGTGGTGGGTGGTGGGTGGTGGGTGGTGGGTGGTGGATGGTGGGTGGTGGGTGGTGGATGGGGGGTGGTGGGGGGTGGGTGGTGGGTGGTGGGGGGTGGATGGTGGGGTGGGTGGTGGATGGTGGGTGGTGGTGGTGGGTGGTGGATGGTGGGTGGTGGGTGGTGGGTGGGGGGTGGTGGATGGTGGTGGTGGGTGGTGGGTGTTGGGTGGTGGGTGGTGGATGGTGGGTGGTGGGTGGTGGGTGGTGGATGGGGGGTGTGGGTGGGTGGTGGGGGTGATGGATGGTGGGTGGTGGGTGGTGGGTGGTGGATGGTGGGTGGTGGGTGGTGGGTGGTGGGTGGTGGGTGGTGGGTGGTGGGTGGTGGTAGTGGGTGGGGGATGGTGGGTGGTGGGTGGTGGGTGGTGGGGGGTGGATGGTGGGGGGTGGGTGGTGGGTGGTGGGGGGTGGATGGGGGTGGTGGGTGGGGGGTGGTGGGTGGTGGATGGTGGGTGGTGGAAAGGTGGGTGGTGGGTGGTGGATGGTGGGGGGTGGGTGGTGGGTGGGGGATGGTGCATGGTGGGTGGTGGTGGTGGGTGGTGATGGTGGATGGTGGGTGGTGGGTGGTGGTGGTGGTGGTGGATGTGGGTGGTGGGTGGTGGTGGTGGATGGTGATGGTGGTGGTGGGGGGTGGATGGGGTGGTGGATGGGGTGGTGGGTGGTGGGTGGTTTGGGTGGTGGTGGTGGATGGTGGGTGGTGGGTGGTGGGTGGTGGGTGGTGGGTGGTGGGTGGTGGGGGTGGGTGGTGGGGGGTGGGAGGGGGTGGTGGGTGGTGGGTGGTGGGTGGTGGGGGGTGGGTTGGATGGTGGGTGTGGGTGGTGGGTGGGTGGGGTGGTGGGTGGTGGGTGGTGGAAAGGTGGGGTGGGTGGTGGTGGTGGTGGTGGGTGGTGGATGGTGGGGTGGGTGGTGGTTGGGTGGTGGGGGGTGGGTGGTGGGGTGGGTGGGTGGTGGGTGGTGGATGGTGGGTGGGTGGTTGGGGGGTGGGTGTGGGTGGTGGGTGGTGGGTGGTGGGTGGTGGGTGGTGGGTGGGTGGTGGTGGGTGGGGGGTGGTGGGGTGGTGGGGGTGTGGTGGGTGGGGTGGGGGTGGTGGGTGGGGGGTGGGTGGGTGGGTGGGTGGGATGGTGTGGTTGGTGGGGTGGGTGGGGTGGTGGGTGGTGGGTGGTGGATGGTGGGTGTGTGGGTGGTGGATGGTGGGTGGTGGGGGTGGGTTTGGGGGTGTGGGGAATGGGGGTGGTGGGGGGGTTGGTGGGGGTGGGGTGTTTTGGGTTGGGGGGGGTGGGGGTGGGTGGTGGGTGTGGGATGGTGGGTGGTTGGTGGGTGGTGGATGTGTTTTGATGTTTTGGTGGTTTGATTGTGGTGTTTTTGTTTTTTTAGATTGGGGTGGGGGTGGTGGGTGGTGGGTTTGTGGTGGTGAGTGGGTTTGGTATTGGGTGTGATGTTGGATGTGTGTAATTTTGGGTTGGTTGGAGTGTTGTGGGTGGTGGTGGTGGATGTATTGGGGGGGTGGGTGGTGTGGGTTGGTGGGGTTGGATGTGGATGTTTTTGGGTTTGGGGGTGGGGGGGGTGGGGGGAGGTGGGGGGGTGGTGGGTGGTGGAGGGATGGGGGGGTGGGGGGTGGTGGGGGGTGGATGGTGGTGGTGGGTGTGGTGGTGGATTTGGGTGTGGTTTGGGGGTGGTGGATGGTGGTGGGGGTGGTGGATGGTGGTGTTTGGTGGGTGGTTTGGTGGTGGTTTGGTGGGTGGTGGGTGGTGGGTGGGGATGGTGGTGGTGGTTGGGGTGGTGGATGTGGGGATGTGGGTGGTGGGTGGTGGGGTTGGTGGATGGTTTTGGGGGGTGGGTTGGATGTGGATGTGGGGATGAGGTGGATGGTGGGTGGGGTGGGGGAGGGATTTAGGTTTATTGTAGTTTGATATGGTTATTTATATTGTGATGAGTGGTTGGGTGTGGTAGGTGAGTTAGTGGAGGGAGTGATATTTTAATATTATATCAGTAGCTCGTTATATGAGTAGCTTTGGATATTCATTTCCCATTATATCGCTTTATATATTATTATTTTTATTATTATCTTATTCCATATACTTTTATCTTCTATTTATGTCTAAAATTATTTTCCATTATTATCTTCTTTATATTATATTATTTGAGATGTAGATTTAAGTTTTGGGTGGAAATTATGTGCGATGACGAGGTTTATTAACTTTGCCTATATATCTTTATCTTTTTCTATATTATTTATTCTTATTATTAAAATTACGTTTGTTGATATTTATTTATCTAAAATTTTTTATCATTTCAATAATATTCTTTATTTTTAATTTATTTATATTTTTTCTTTTATTTATTTTTCACTATGTATTCTTATTGCATTCATTTATTATTATTGTGTAATCATCATTAGTTTTTATTTTATTCCTTTATTCTCATTATTTATTTTCGATTTCATTATTCTTTTCAACTTAGTGTATCATGGTTCAATTATTCACCTATTATCCTTATTTTATTACTATCAATTATTATTCTTTTATTATAGGGGGCATATTTTTATTCTTTATTTCATAATTATTAATCCATATTTAAATAGTTACTTTTTTAATTATTTAAATTGATATTTATTCCATCAATATTATTGTTTAAATTATTGATGGATAAATTACCATTGGGTATTTTTATGGGTATTTGGATTCCATGATTTTGATAAATTAAATTTCCTTTTCATTTTTATAAATATTTCACAAAAATTTAAAGGAACCGGATTATATTTTTTTGATTTTATTTTTTATGCCCCAAAGGTGCTTAATATATTTGTTTTTATATTTAATTTTAAAATAAAGAAAAACCATAAATGGGGTTTAAAAAATTTTTTTCATTTTAGATTAACCGTTTCACATATCTTTATCAATATCTTTAAGTTTCATAAAATTTTTTTCCATTAATAATGGATCCCCGTCCCCCAAAATTTAAAATTTCGGAATTTAAAAATTCACTTTTGGATTTTTCAACCATTAATATTCCATTATTATTATGATTATTTTCCCTTAAGTTTTTGCATTTTTCCCTTTTGACTCGGATACCCTGGCTTACCCCACTGCCAAACAAAAGTTTCCATAGAACGCCCCAACAAAAATTACCCGGAAATACGTTAATTCACTAGATTTTCTATTTTTTTCGAAATTGATTTTCCCTTAGTAATTAGGTATTGCACCAAGTGACCTCCCTTCCTAATCTCTTTTAAAATCAATTCCACTAATGTAAAATATCAAAGTACAACACCGGCTAAAAGGAAATGTAAATATTAACCCATTCCTGTTCCATTGTTTGGGAAACTTAATAATAATCCTTCAATTTAATTTACATAATTTATATTTACCATAACTAATTTAAAAGCAAGTAGATTCTCACCGGCCAAATTTGCCACAATTTGAAATTTAAAAAAAAGTTTTTTGACGTTTGGACCCCTTATAACCTTTGAAACCACTTCCAACTCGAGCCTGTTAGGTATTTGGCCCCGTTAAATTGAGGGGTTTGTTATGGGGAAAACCCCCGTTTCCCTCAGAAACTTTTTCCAGAAGTCCCAAAGATATTACCCGGGAAAAGATTAAAATTTCACCGAGATTTTTCCCTTTTCTCCGAAATTCTTTTCCCTTAGATTTTTTTCAGGGTACTCCTTTTATCCCAGG